>PVIW01005618.1:0-102907 GCA_004026585.1 Noctilio leporinus
AGTTTACTGCCTATATTTTTCTCCAGGACCTTTATGGTGGCACTGCTTATGTTTAAATCCTTTATCCATCTTGAGTTTATTCTGGTGTATGGTGTAAGTTGGTGGTCTAGTTTTATCTTTTTGCATGTTGCTGTCCAGTTCTCCCAACACCATTTGTTGAAGAGACTGTTTTTACTCCATTGGATGTTCCTTCCCCCTTGGTCAAATATTAGTTGACCATAGAGTCCTGGATTAATTTCTGGGCTCTCTATTCTGTTCCATTGATCTATATGTCTATTCTTATGCCAGTACCAGGCTGTTTTGATGACAGTAGCCTTGTAGTATTGTTTGAAGTTCAGTATTGTGATTCCTCCTACCTTGTTCTTCTTTCTCAAGATTGCAGTGGCTATTCGTGGGCGTTTTTGGCTCCATATAAATTTTTGAAGTATTTTTTCTATTTCTGTGAAGTCTGTCATTGGTATTTTAATTGGGATTGCATTGAATATGTAGATTGCTTTGGGTAGTATTGACATTTTAATGATGTTAATTCTTCCCATCCATGAACATAGTATATGCTTCCATTTATTTGTATCTTCCTTGATTTCTTTCTTCATTGTTCTGTAGTTTTCTGAGTACAGGTCTTTTACCTCCTTAGTTAAGTTTATTCCTAGGTACTTTATTTTTCTTGTTGGTGTGGTAAATGGGATTTGTTTTTTCACTTCTATTTCTGTTGTTTCATTATTGGTATACAAAAATGCTTTTGAGTTCTGGATATTGACTTTATACCCAGCTATTTTGCTAAATTTGCTTATTAGGTTGAGTAAGTTTTTGGTGGAGCCCATCGGGTTTTGTATGTACACTATCATATCATCTTCAAATAATGACAGTTTGACTTCCTCCTTTCCAATTTGGATACCTTTGATTTCTTTTTCTTCTCTGATGGCTATAGCTAGAACTTCCAAGACAATGTTGAATAGAAGTGGAGAAAGTGGACAGCCTTGTCTCATTCCTGATCTTAGGGGGAAAGCTTTCAGTTTTTGTCCATTAAGTATGATATTGGCTTCAGGTTTCTCATAGATGGCCTTTATGATGTTGAGGTATGCTCCCTCTATTCCCACTTTTGCTGAGGGTTTTTATCATAAATGGTTGCTGTACTTTATCAAATGCTTTTTCAGCATCTATTGATATGATCATATGGTTTTTATCTTTCAATTTGTTGATGGGGTCTCGTACAACAAAGAAAGGAAGGGATTGCTTTTAGGTTGTGCATCACAGGTACGCTAATGCTCAGGACTTGGCTTCCCCATGGTTTCTAGGAGATAGGTTATATGTGGGGTGGGGGTGGAAATCATTAATCAAGGCGACTAAGGAAATTAAGGTCTTGGTCAAGATCGTGGTCTCTGCTGATTGGTCAGCACTAGGTCAGGGAGTTGCTGATCATTGTACCTGGTCCTGACGTCAGCCATGTTGTCACTTGCCTGGTTTTGCTGCTTCTCTGAGCCTGGAGCTGAAACACAACTAAGGCCTAGATGTCATCCCTAGTTTGTTAGGAAACAAACTCTGTATCTGTGGTCAACAGACCTGAGGCTTTGTTCCTAAGATTATTTGATGCCAACCAGAATGTTATTGTCCCAAAAGCTTAATGCTTAAGGGAGTGAACATACTAGGGAGCAGGAGGTGGGTGGATCAGGGTGCTGGGTGAGGAGGTCGGTTTGAATCAAAAGGTAAGAAAGAAGAAAAGGTCCCATTAAAGAAAAGTTTCTATGAGGTTACATGATTTATCTTGGGCTTTTAGTATAAGCAATGCTATTTTGGGCCTGTGGTTTTCTCTTTAACGATTTTTAAACTATTCTTCATTGATTGGTATATAGTATATATAGGTCCATATTTTTAATTAAAAATTTTCAATGGCTGCACAGCATTTTTATTGTATGAAGATAGCAGTTATTTAATAATGCCTTATTCTGAGACATTTCCATCCTCCCCCCTTTTCTTGCTTTTATAAACATTGTCATAGCAAAAGAAATTTTTCACATCCCTTCCAAAGTATTAATGAGGTACTTGCTTTGTCTTGGACATACTGTGATAGCCATACTGTGATATGTTATTTTCTCAGGATAAATTAATAAAAATGTTAAAATCTGGGTCAGAGTATATGGGTATGTTTGTTAATGTAGGCAGCTAGTTAGGTATTAACACAATAGAAGGGAGAAAGCTAGCTAAGCTTAATTAAGTTGGGAAATGACAGCTTCCCGGACATGCCAAGGGACAGCTGCATTGCCCCACCAAGGGGATCAATGTCCCTTCATCCTTTCAAGTAGGGAGGAAGGACCGATTTACCAGTCTCTCAAGGAAACAACCATTCTGTTTGCCACATTTCTGGGGTAGAGGGGAGGAATAAACAGTAAGGGGGAAATTCCTTTGCTTGCTGCATGTGCAGAAGAAGCTAAGATGGCCCAGTGGGATGTCCCGACTAAGTGCATGTGCAGTAGAAGCCAGATGATGAGGCGAAACTATGAGGCATATAGGAGCCAAAATGGTAACCATACAGGGGAGGAGACAAACCTGGTAAAATCTGGGAAAAGGATTTAATAGGATAAGCCCCTGAAATTTCAGAAGATCCAGGAAGGAGATTGGATCGGGAAGGGCACAGACACAAGCCCTTAGAAAGCCAGAGAAGAGGTTGGATGGTTTGAGAGAAAGCCTGCGGGCTACCAAGCCCAAGGAAATAGAATCAAAGCTGAACAAAGTTGTCTTGGTAGCACCTGGGCATGCTCTCCCCCTTCAGCTGCCATGTGGCCTGAAGCACAGCGCCATTCCTGGGCAGGGTGGGCAAGAGACTGTGTGGAACTAGTGGAACTTCTGATGCCTGCTTGGTGGCACGGCAACTCTGGGTCCCCACCTTCCTCATGGGCTTGGTGCGATGACTCCAGAGGCAGTGAGATAGAACTTAGCTACCTTGTTGTGGATGAGACATTGGGCATGGTGGACTTGGGATCAGTCCCTTGTTTTTGCTCCAATAAATTTTGCCACCCTACCTCAAATCCTCCTATGAGTAGATCCCTGAAGTGCATTCCCTTTGATATGAAGGAAGAATCCTATTTCCTACAGCAACATGTTGAAGGATTGCTTTCCCAATATCCTCCTCAAATTAGAATCTAGACTTAATTTTTACTCCTTTTCCAACAGTTTGGGGGAAACCATTTTGCATTTATTTAATTTCCAATGGGATTAAAAAATGTATTTTGGACATTTTATTTCTGTTTTCCCTTATTTTGTGAATGAACAGTTATCCTTTGTATATTTTAAAGAGCATATATTCATTTCTTTTTTATTGATTTTTGGAAGCTCCTATATGCGTTACACAGATTAACCATTTGTCTACCACTATATTGCAAATATTTCCCTCAAGTTTTTTTCCTTTTTGTTTGCATACATTAGGTTGTACTGTTGATGTTATTGTTTTAAAAGACTTAAAATTTTTTTTACGAAGCCGAACTTTTCAATCTCTATGTATTTTGCCTTTGGTGTAATGCATAGAAAATTCATCTGTATCCTCAAAGCTCTATAGATTGCTACTTTTGAAAAACTTGTATCTTTATGATTGTGGTGAATTTATATTATGTCAATTTAGCTAACCTGCAAGTACATTTCACAGAGTGTGTTTTTTGCATAATTCCAAGTTCACTTAGGCCAGAAGAAACAACTTGTGTGAGATTTGGAAGGTGAAAATAAAGCAGGAATGTATGTCCTTTTTTAAAAGATTTTATTTATTTATTTTTTTTGAGAAAGGGGAAGGGAGGGAGAAAGAGAGGCAGAGAAACATCAATCTGTGGTTGCCTCTTGTGCACCCTGCACTGGGGACCCAGCCTGTAACCCAGGTGCGTGCCCTAACTGGAAATTGAACCTATGACCTTTTGGTTTACAGGCTGGTGCTCAACCCACTGAGTCACGCCAGCCAGGGTTGGACATATGCCTCTATGCTCAGAAGGTTGGTGCAGAGTCATTGGGTGCTGTTTCATCTCAGACATGTTGTCAGGTATCAGCCAATTCACCTGGTTGATCCTACCAGACTCTCTTTTGTCTCTTCCAACTCCTGGGCTAGTGTCTGCAGAGATCCATCAGGAAGAGCCCCAGCTTCTCCTGTAGGACACCTGTGCCATTGAATTAAGAGACTTGGAGCTGAGCTAAACTTAAAATGTAATTACAGGGAAACAAGTATCTTTAAAGTTATGTCTATAATAAGTAACATGAGATACCAGTTTCATTTATTCACATCTCCTTTGACATATTACAATTTTTTAATGGGAATTGACCTGCCTAGAGTTAGGGGTAGGCTCAGCTTTAGGGTTAGGCTTAGTTTAGGGTTTACATACACACACATGTATATTTATTTGTTTTAGATTCCACATAAACAAGAGATCATGCAGTATTTGTCTTTCTCCGTCTGACTTACTTCACTTATCATAATTCCCTGGAGGTCCAACTATGTTGTCAGAAATGGCAGGATTTCATTTAATGACTGATTGTAGAACGGTGGTCCTGAAAGATTATAATGGAGCCGTGAAATTCCTCTTGTTTATTGATGTTGTAGCTGTTATTATGTTATAGCACAATGCATTACTCATGTGTTTATGGTGATGTTGGAGGAAACCAATCTGCCAGTTGTGTAAAAAGTATAGCTCATGCAATTATGTACAGTACATAATACTTGATCACGACCATAAATGATTATGCTACTGGTTTATGTATTTACTATGCTGTATTTTTCATTATTTCAGAGTGTACTGTTTCTACTTATAAGAAAAGAAAGTTTGCTGTAAAAGCAGTATGCCATGTTGTAGTGGCAATAGCCTCTTACATACCATGTTTAAAATGTCTTTTGATCACATCATTTTCTCTTGTGCTTCATTTAGTTTCACGTTGTTTTGTACAATAACATGCTGGACAGGCTTGCAGCCTAGGAGTAATAGGCTATATTATATAGCCTAGGTGTGTAGTAAGTTATACCATCTAGTTATACTATGTTTGCACAATGATGGAATCACCTAACAACAGATTTCTCAGGACATATCACCATTAATATTTATATCACATTTTTAAAATTCGTTCATCCATTAATGGGTACTTAGGTTGTTTCTATATCTTGGCTATTGTGAATAATGCTGTGATGAACATGGGGTTACTATATTTTGGCAAATTAATATTTTTGTTTTCTTCTGATAAATGCCCAGAAGTAGAATTGCTAGATGATATGTTAGTTACATTTTTTTGAGGGAGCTCCATACTCTTTTCCATAATGGATGCACCAATTTATATTGCTTCTTATATATTTTTATCCTTGAAACATTTACACTTTTGCTTGTGGGGAATCAAAAGCCCATCAAATTTTCCACTGTCTGTGATGTTCCATGTGCTACACAGTTGCTTCTAGTTTCTTTCTTCTATGCTTTTCTGAATCCTTTGAAAACCCCTTAATTTCCTTTTCTCACCCTCCTCACTCTGAAAGCTATTTTACTTTACAAGTCTTTACAAGTTTTACAAGTCAACTTTATTTTATAGGTCTGCAAAATCGTTTATGGAGAGAAAGACATGTGATTCAGCTTATTCTGTGCCCAGGTTCTCACAAAAAAACCCTGCAAACTTCTTTCAGTCTTTTGCATAACCTTTGTGAATTATGCATGTAATTGGTGATGAATCTAAATGTGTCTTAAAAACCAAGCCATATTTTTAGCAAAATTTATGAAAATGTTAATACACTTTATTATTATTAATGGATATTAAATAGAAATGGGACATTTTTGTACCACTTGAAGTATGTTTTATAACACTGTTGAATGCTATATACCATGTCAAAATTTTTTCCCTTGATTTTAAAATAAGAAACTATATGACCATGAGTTACAAGTTTCTTATATTTTTTACTTTATATTTTCATTGGTACAGTGCCTGATATAGTTAAAACACTACCAACCACTATCTTTTAAACTCTCACAGGATGCCATGTATTTCAAATAAAAGTTGGAACCCATTATTTGTTACCTCATTTGACAATAGGCAATTTTAATTTTGGAATATCCTGGAGCATTTGGGAAGTGGGGTTGCATAACTGTAGGTATAACTATTCTTAAGATTTCATTTCTTGGGATGTTGGTTAATTGCATTAATTACTTTTAACATTCATTACTTTACTAGTAAATTAAAGGCTTGAAACATCATTTGTGGCTGTTTTTCTTTGTAAGGGCCTTTTGAGTTTATTGAACATTTCTAGCTAGTACAATAAGGACATAACCTCTTTATGATCCACTTTTTTTGTTTGTTTCCTTCTATTTTTGTTTAGTTTAGTTATATATTTAGATATTTATTCTTCAAAATGTTCTTGTTGTTTTCTTGCCTCACCTCATAAATATATCTGCTCTAGTTTACAATGTTATGAAACAAATATTTGGGAGTAGATGTCAAAATAGCTTCCATAATGTTATTTGCTACTTCACTGTATTTCTGTCTTCCTTTCTCTTTTATTAAGAACTTTTCTTTTACCTTAACAATTTGGAGTCTATCAATACAGTGCATTAAATGATTTTGAATCATCCTAATCCAATGTTTTGTTTTCTTCTCTCAGAGATGGGCAGCCTGAAATGCATGGTAGTTGTGTAATTGCAATATGCCTACCCCCCATCCTTATATACTGACCAAGAGGAATCTCAAGCCTCTCGACTTGATCTAAGGTTAGGGAGTGAAGAAGTTAGTTGGTTAATAAGGATGGGTAAGAGCTTTCTGTAGAGCTTGGTACTTGTAATTTTTATTTGGAAGCATGACATTGGATTTTCCTGTATATTTTTAGCTGTGTATATACAGAACATTAAATTCTTCTTTCCACACTGGGTACATTAAAAAATCCCCTGTTCTCTCTCAGTTAACACACATTTACTGACAGAAAAAGAATGAATGAAGTCTGTTGATACAACCTTTGTTGATTTTCATTTCAAATAGAAAATTATTTTAAAGATACCCAAATCATAACAGGGTTACTTCATGTGAAAGTCTGTGCATTGTGCCACTTTGTTTTAGGGAAAATATTTTGAATGGGAGAAGTATCAGCTGGTCTTTGGCAAATATAACTGGGTCAGCCACTGGGCCACCCAAGCTCTTCTCCTTTTCCCATTAGAACAGTGTCATCCTAGAACCAGCTTTTACTACTGACATCCCATGGTGGCTAGCTCCTCTCCTTTGAATTGTACTTATGCAGCAGATGGTGTTGAATATATGCATATATTTTTGTGATCAATGTCAAGTTGAATTCTGAATTAGTACAGTGGGGAAGTGTGTACTGGCAACATAGCTGTAAAGTGTTAGAGTTGGGTGTTAGATTAATTCATTGCCATCTGTCTTTATTTTGCTAATCTGCTTCTGTGGATACCACACAAACATTGTAAGTTCTTTTTAAAAAACTGTGTGTGTGCATGTGTGTTCTGGCACACAAAATTCTAACAACAGCCCTTCTCTGTCCCTGGGGAAAAACAAAACAAAATGGTTCTTCAAATATTTTTGTTGGAATTGCTTCTCTTTTATTAGGCTTGATTTTATGCACAGTTTCATATAGAAAGTGAGAGGGCAAGTCATTGCTTTGCAAAGGTTACAGGAATTTAACTCTAGAACCCTAAAAAACAAATCTATTGACATTTTTGTATTGTAGTTTTTTCATTTGCACTCTCAGTCTTCAACTGCAAAATGTTCAGTGTACAAGTGGGGAGTTCTTGTGAATGATATTAACTGTTTGAAAGGAATCATTTCTGAAAAAATTTAATTAATATATATGCAATAGTGGTCTTCAAAACACATTCTGAGCCTGATCACTGGTAGCTCTGACTCCAGGGTTGGCATTTCCCTTACCACTGTTCAATAAACCCTTCCCTTCCCCATCAAACAAAACAAAAAAACAAAAAAATAAACCCCACAAAAAAACCCAACAAAAAACAAAGACAAGAAAATTCTTATATGGAATCAGTTGATCAAATCTATATCATAAACGAAGTGGTGGAATCTGTATATTATTTTCTAAAGGTAACATGCCAATTACTTCTAAATGATGTAGGGACATTATTTCCAAAAGAGTTTATATATTTACTACAATCTATGATGAAATAAAGTTTTATTGATTTTGGAAAAGGAAAATTTACTCATTTAGATGTGAAGGGGAGCAGAGTTTGCCACCCCAAAACACATCTCTCTCACGTGAGGATTATTTTAGGCTTATAATAGTCTAAGAAACTGCAGACACAGAACAAAGCTCTGAAAACTGAGTACAAGTTAGCCTTTGTTGAGAGAAATGAACATTTGCAATGGGAATCTCCATTGTAAGGATGTCCCTCTCTGTCTCTGTACCAGAACAGAGTAAGGGAAGGAAGGCTACATCTTTAGTAACACAAGTGGAGAAGGCAGGCCTTAAATCTGCACAACAACCTTTCCCTTGTTTACTGTGCCCTTTCTGGTCACCTTCCATAATCACCCCTCCCACCCCAATGTCTCCTTTTGTTTTTAGCTGGGGTAGCATTTAAGTTGGTGGCTCTGGCCATTTTAGGAGAGTTACTCAGTTTTCCTGGATATCTCTCACATATATGGAAGGTGTACCTTGTTATTAATGCTCTGTTTGTTTTTATCCTCTTAATGTCTCTTTAATTCAAGATAGAGGTGTTGGGCAGGAAGGTAGAATGGTGCAGAAAAAATTATTTTTCCTTTTCCATAGTTGTTGAAATATGTTTTAAAGGTAAATAAGAGCAGACTGGGAAATAGCATTGGTTGCTTCTTGTATGCCCCCTGACTGGGGATCAAACCAGCAACTGTAGCATATTGGGATGGTGCTCTAACCAACAAGCTACCTGGCCAGGCCCACTCAGTTGAATTTTTAAACCAAGTTCCTTTCTAGACCTTATAATCTTGAATATTTAATTATGTTTTATTCTAAAGGTGACACACTTCACTGACTTGGGGTGTGTGTGTGTGTGTGTGTGTGTGTGTGTGAGAGAGAGAGAGAGAGAGAGAGAGAGAGAGAGAGAGAAAGAGACAGACTGGTTTTCAACTAGAAATAATACCCACAATGAAGTCCCTTACCTTGGCTTTCAGTATCAACAAATATCCAGCCAATGCCCTTGGGAAAATATTAAGTTATATATGATTATGTAAGTTATACCCATAGCTGCTGGGGTATAAGCCCTTTGACAGTTGACATGCTCTTGTCCTTCTTTGTCATATACTAACATGCTAGGACCTCCTGTTGTCATTAATTTAATACATATATCTTGCTACATAGATGTCTAGACTTAGTTTTACAGACCTTGGTTGACAATATTTCTCTTTGACCAGATAACACAGCTTTCTTGTGTCCTCCTTTGCAAGTCTGACCCAGCAATGCTTGCTTCCTGACCCAGATAAATGTTGTTATGAGTACTTCATGCCTGGGAAGTTCCTTGAATTCTTAGAAAAAAAGATGGCTTCTAAATAACAATTTTTTTAATACTAAGTTTTACATTATCAGTTGCTTGCTAGAATGTGCTTTGTGTATACGCTGTCCAACCTAATTTGCTCACTAAAAACTTGGCCATCTTGCCCACTGGGACTTCCTTTCCACCACTTTGTGTTGGCTTTTCTCCTCTCTCTGCCAATGGTGTGATAAAATCACTATGGTTAAAGCTAAAGTCAAACCTCTTAAAAACCTAATTAAGTATTGTTTTTTTTTTCCTATCTATGATAAAATGTCACTGACCAGAAATCTAAAGAGCATCGGGGGGGAAAAACATAAATAACTTCCCCAAATGTAAGGCTACATACATGACAGTGTAGAAAAAATGCAACTCCTTGAATCATGCCACTGGTGTACTTTCTTGAGGCTTACATATAAAGTGGTGCTACTGGTCAGAACTGTAGTTGGAATAGCTGTTCCTGCTAGTATGACGATTTTTGCCGCATCTCAAAAATGAGAATCACTTTCTATCACTTTACCCTAAATAGATACCGTAGCAAAAATGGACTTATTCATAAATTTCACAGATTGAGAAGAACCTCATGCTGAAAACAGGTTAGCTATGGCTTCATAGGCTCTAAGTCCTAAACATTTTCAGAAAAAAATAAGATTTTCTTTCTACAAGTTTAGATGATTTTAGTGAATTATGAAGTCCTTGAACTATTGGGTCTATAACTTTCAGGGCAATGGAAAATCACCAAGAAAATGAATAAGGTGACTTAATACACTGCCATATAGTTGCTAAAGTTCAAGTGATAAACAAATAAAGGATGGAAATGTCATTCTAGTTTCTAAATATACCATAATTTCTTTACGAGATTCCTCTTATCAGGAAACTTCCGCCCTTAGGACTCTTTGCCATCTAATTTGCTGAACTGTTTATAAAACATAGAGATGTGAAGATGCATTAGATGTTGTTTACAAAATATTCATCAACTGAACTAGAAAGAACTCCACTTTGAACTCCTAACTGTTGAATGAAGTCAGATTTTGCTACATTAATAGGGGGCTTGCTTTGATGCTTCTATTTCTAGAAAAAAACGAACATGAGACTACTCTAGGGTTTGTGCAGTAGGTTAGATTTTTGTTCAGCAAGTAATTATTCCTATCTTGTTCCTCTGTACGGGAAGACTGCATACCACCCTTTCCCATTAATGTTGGGCTTGGCCTGGCCATGGGCCTTGCTTTGGCTAAAGGGATGCTAGTGAATGTGATGTAAGTAGAGACTTGAAATGCCAGTGTAATTGGATTTGCCCTACAAGCCTCTGCTACAAGATATACTCGCTCCAGCTAGTTCTCTGGTCCAAGGAGGATATTATTCATGTGAACCACACTTGAACCCAATCTGTGATTTAGGATTAAGCCTGAGCCCAGTTAGTTGAACGTACAGCTGATCGCACAGATGTATGAACAAGAAATAAATGCCTATTGTTATATTTCATGAGTTGGGAGTGATTTGTTATACAAGGAAACCTAACTGAGACACTTGGCATTAGCAATCTTAACATTTGCCATTTCAATTCTCCTCACACATGTCCATGAAATTGAGAAACTTGAATTTGCTATAGCATGAAATTGAGTTTTGAGCACTCAGCTAGCACTTCCTATTCAATGTAATTTTGTTTCCTATTCACTGCATGCATATTTCTTGGGGAGGATGGTATTCTAAGGTGGTATTTGAGAATTAAGAGTTTGGGCCTTACTTTTATGTATTATCTAAGGCTTACTATACCTTTGACCTTTGGGTGGAGAATCTATGATTTACATTGCTTAGCTATATACATTTTGTTTTTTGGTATAGCAGATTAGAAGGGCTTCTTGTGCCTTGGCTGGTGTGGCTCAGTGGATTGAGCACTGGCCTGCAAACCAAAGGGTCCCTGGTTTGATTTTTAGTCAGGGCTCATGCCTGGGTTGTGGGCTGGATCCCTAGTTGGGGGCATGGGAGAGGCAACTTATTGATGTTTCTCTCTTTCTCTTTCTCCCTCTCTTCCCTTTCTCTAAAAATAAATAAGTAAAATCTTTTTAAAAGAAGGGCTTATTGCTTAATTTTTCTTCATGAATATGATGAGGTATGCTTGTGTAAAACACGGGAAATGTGGGGAGCTTCAAAGACTTGGAACCTGGTTCCACAGTAGAGGAACCTGAAGTTCCTGAAGTAGATGAATTTGAAGGTTAGAAGAACGAGACTAGAGAATCTGTTGAGTTTTTTTGGGTAGTTAATTTCTCCTCAAAAGTAAACGACTTTTGTTGTTTCTCTGTGAGAAGGCAGAGAGGTAATACAGCAGACATACTGGGACAGATGCCTATAGCAGAAAAGAGTTATTAACACACCTTTTGTTAGCTTTCCTTCTGTTCCTGGCTCTTTCCTAGTCACAGTGATTTCTGGGATCACTTCCAAAATAAACGACTTGTACTAAATCCTTGTCTCAGGGCCTGTTCTTGGGGAACCCAAAATTCTAGATTGTACTTTAACGTGACTTTTGTTCTGATTGATATATGAATCCTGTGGATAGACCAAAAAAAAAAAAAAAAAAAAGTAAAAGTAGTCTTTATTTTATTATTGGGACATATATTGAAAAAAAGACTGAATACTAGAATCTTAGTAAATTTCAAGAAAGACTAGAATAATATTTTAATATAAAATACAGAAATAAGCAGTCATCCATTAATTATTCAATCCATGTTTATCATTTACTACTTTGTTGAGTTTATAGTCCAAATCCCCATTATATAACAGGAAAAGGCTCTAGAATCAAGGAATGAAAGAATGGATAGAATATAGTCCATTATTTCTAGGTGCTCTTAGTGTAGTTTTAGAGTCAGACATGCAGTAAACATCCCAGAGCAGTGTGATACTGGCCATAATAGAGAAATTGATTAGGCACTGTAGGAACACAGGGGACATGTAAGTAACTCATTCTTCCCAAAGGAGATGGTAGGCATACCGAATCTGAGAAGAGTTAGCTTGACAGAGTGGAGTATGGGAAAAGAAGTTCCAATCAGGGAGGAGGGAATAGTCGAATGCCTAGAGTTGTAAAAGCATGCATATTTTGGAAAGAGCTAGTGTTTTTGGTCCACCTGAAATAGAGGGCATACATGGTGCAGTATCAGTAAGTGAGGAAAACCCAGGCAGCTGGAGACCTTGCCTTGGGCCCTCTTCTTCAAGTGCTCTGTTCTGGTCCTCTCTCTGTATCCTCTCTCTGCGGTATGAAGTCCGTGGAGCTAATGGGATATATCCACCCAGAATTTGAGATTCTTTTTCAAAACAATGTTCCAGGTACCTGAGACTTTGGAATTGTCTCCCCAAATACCTTAGCCCGCTTTCAGGGCCCACACAGTTTTATTCCCAAACTTTGTCTTTCTGATGGAGGGTAATGACACTGGTGTTTGTACTCTTGGGTCTAAGGGGTGTCCAAGAGACATCTGCCTGTGGGGGATGTGGATAGAGCTTAGCCATCCAGGTTGGGGCATCCCTAGATTTGTTAAAGAGGCTCCTCATGGCCTGGCAAAGAAGCAAGTAGACAAAAAGGGGAAATGTGGGCTGTAGCTGAAGGCCTCCATTTTACTCTTGCCCCAGGATCTGCAAGTGTTAGTGGTGGGCTTGCAGGAGAGCCTTACTTTTAGTTGCAATCCAGAAGAAAATCTGATCACCTGGAGGGGGTAACAATAGGGTTGGGGTTTCTAGGAGGGTGGAAAATGCTCAGAAAAAGGTCTGTAAAAATAAAAGCAAAGCCCTGGCCAGTGGCTTGGTGGATAGGCACTGGCCTGTGAACCCAAAGGTCGCTGGTTCAATTCCCAATCAGGGCACATAGCCAGGTCCATGGATGGAGGTAGATGAAAGGCAACCATACATGAATGTCTCTCTCCCTTTCTTCCTCCCTCCCTGCCCTTCTTTCTAAAAAATAATGAATAAAAAAGTGAAAGAAAGCAAGCAGGACACAAATGGCTGCAGTGACAAATACTAGGTTACATATGTTTTAACATAATAAAATGATAACGAGAGCAAGAACAGATATAGGAGGATTGGGAGACCATGACTCTGTCATGAAACCTGTCTTTTGAGCTATCTTTGTTTCATTTTCTCTCAGTGGGCTGGATATAGCAGGAGAGAAGCAGTTGCTGGACTAAAGGGGTCTGTTGGCCTGTAAGCATCAAAGCCCAATAAGACATGAATAGGAGTGAGAAGCAAAGAAAGTTAAGGATTTGTTTTTAGGAAGTGGCCCACGCCCAGAGTCATAGGTAAGGTAATGCTCAAGACCTGGTTCCTCCACGGCTTCCAGGAGATGGGTTATATGAGGGGGAAAATCATGAATTGTTGTGATTAAAGGAGTTAGGATCATGGCCTCTAGGATCAGGGGTAGCTGGTCAGTGCATCTGGTCCTGACGTCAGCCATGGCGTCACTTCGTCTAGTTCTGCCATTTTTCTGGGCTTGGAGCTGAAACAAACTGAGGCCTAGATGTTATCTCTAGTTTGACTGAAACTCGCTCTCCCTGTGATCAGTAGACCTGAGGCTTTGTTCCTAAGTTTATTTGATGCCAACCAGAACCTTATTTTCCTGAAGGCTTAATGATTAAGGGGGTGAACACGCAAGGGAGCAGGAGGTGGGTGAGTCAGGGAGCTGGGTGAGGCCAGTTTGAATCAAAAGGAAAGAAAGGAGAGAAAGTCCTATTAAAGAAATTAGGTTTCTATGAGGTTACATTACCTTGGGATTTTAGCATAAGCGATGCCATTTTGGGCCTGTGGTTTTCTCTTAAAAAAAATTTATAACTGTTCTTCATTGATTGATATATAGTATATATAATTCCACATTTTTCAATTAAAAAATTTCAGTGGCTGCACAGTATTTCATTTTATGAAGGCAGCAGTTTATTTAAGTAATGCCTTATTCTGAGAGATTTCAGGTTTTTTTCTTTTTCTTTTTGCTATGGTAAACATTATTGTAGCCAAGTATTTTTTTCACATCTCTTCCAAAATATTTATTAGATGCCTGCTTTGTCTTGGGTATATGAGGAGGGGAGGCCCAAATGGAATTTATTTATAAAAAATTGTGTATTTATTCTTACATGTTTAATCTCCACTCAACCTTCAAAGTATTCTCCATTTGAGGAAATATGCCTATTGAGGCATTTTTTCCACTGCTCAAAAACAGTTTTTGAACTCATCGATTTTGATGCCTTTTAGTGCTTCTGCCATTTTCTGTTTCACCTTTTCCACACCAGCAAAATGTTTTCCTCTGAGGACTTTTTCCATCCAGGAAAACAAAAAAGTCGCTTGGGGTAAGATCAGGTGAATAGGGAGTATGGGGCATGAAAGACATGCCATTTTTGGTCAAAAACTGCTGAACAGTCAGTGTGGTGTGGGCAGGTGGGTTCATAAATCACCCATCATGAAATGGGCAAATGTGTTGAGTCTTCAGAAAAATTCCCTGAAGCTGAACATGGCCTCTCACAACAATGCCAGCTGGCGCACTGATACAGATGGGTTCCTGGAGCATTCACTTACTGGGCAAGCCTGCCTCCAGAAGATAATTTTATTTTGGGTGGGGTCCCCCATCATACTGCATTAGTCATATACTGTGATGTGTTATTTTCTCTGGAGAAATTAAGAAAAACTTTAAAATCTGGGTCAGTGTGTATGGATATGTTGCAGTAGTGACTTCCCAGTGTCCTCTTCAAATGAGAATACAGACTTATTATGACTCCTTTCCAATAGTTTGGGGAAAGCTGTTTTGCATTGATTGAATATTTGATTTCCAATGGGATTTAAAACTGTGTTTGGCTATTTTATTTTTTCTCTTCTTTTGTGAAGTAATAGTTATTATTCTTTGGAAAGGTCATATTGAAGAAATGAATTCTCTGCGAGGTTACAGTGGCTGCTAGGTCTCATAAGAGAGTAGGTGCTGCCAAGGTCAGTACCAATGAGGGATACCAAGGTAAAAGGAGGAATGAAGGAAATGTAGCCAGTCTGCATGAATTAAACAGCAAGTGTAATGGAAGAATAGATAGTCGTTTAGCCAGTGGGAACCTGGAGTTTGGTATTGAAGGGGAGCAGAATTTGACACCCCAAGATATGTCTCTTTTTTGCAAAAGGATAATTTTGTGCTGCTTATTATTTTTAAAAAATATTTTATTTATTATTTTTAGAGAAAGGGGAAAGGAGAGATGCAGAGAGGGAGAGAGATATCAATGTATGGTTGCCTTTCACCTGCCTCCAGCTTTGGACCTGGCTAGAGACCTGGCTTGCAACCTGGTTATGTGCCCTGGTTGGGGAATTGAACCAGTGACCTTTGAGTTCACAGGCCAGTGCCTTATCCACTGTGCCACCAGCCAGGGCTACGCTGATTATTTTTAAGAAACTGCAGATACAGGAAAATATGTGAAACCCAATAGAAGTTCTACTGTAGAAGACATTTACATTTATAAGAGAAATCTACATTTGTAAGGGTGTCTCCCTCTCTGTATCAGGGAAATGGTGGATAAATCTATAAAAACTCATGACTAGAGAAGGAATACATTAAATCTTCACAACAATCTTACTCTTGTTTACTGTACTTTTTCTGGTCACCTCCCATAACTGCCCTCCTACCCCATCTTCTGTCTTCAGATGGAGATTTTATTTAAGGTGTTGGTTTGAGCCATTTTGGTAAGCTACTTAATTTGAGGGGGGGTCACTCTCTCATGTATACAGGAGGTACACATTCTTAAACTTGCTTGTTTTTGTCTTGTTAATCTGTCTTTGATTCCATGGGAGTCTCTGCTAACAACCTAGAAAGATAGAGTTTGGAAAATTGTTCTTCCTTCCCCAAAGAATATTTCAAGTGGAAAATTTCCTGGATAAATGAAGGTCCAGAGTATGGTCTTAGGAGATAGTAGCTGAAGTAGAATGGGGTTGGAGACTTGTGGATTGACCCTGGCTGGTGGCTCAGTGGATAGGCACCCAGCCTGTGAACCCAAAGGCAGCTGATTTGATTCCCAGCCAGGGCACATAACCAGATTGCAAGCCAGGTCTCCAGCCAGGTCCATAGCTGGGGACACAGGTGAAAGGCAACCATACATGGATGCTTCTCTCCCTTTCTTCCTCCGTCCCTGCCCTTCTCTCTGAAAAGAATGAATAAAATCTTAACAAAACAAACCCAGAAAAACATCGTGGTTCTTTGTGGCTATATAAATCTTCAGTGATGAGGTTGGGCTTAGGTTTGCAAGGAGGACTGTAAGTTTTCATTGAAAATGAGGGCGCTGCTCAAGACGCAGATGTGGCTGTAAGGAGGAGATGGAGAGTGAAGTGGAGCCAGACAAGGCAATCCTGAAAGCTGCAATGTTTCTACAGAAGGATGAACAGAGCAATGGCTTTGAGCAGCAGTAGGAAGTGGGAAGAACCTGCTGGGTGTACAAAGACTAGTATATCATGGTTACTGCCCTCAAGTGGCTTTCAGGAGAGTGGGACGGGGGCGGGGGGCAGATAAGTAAGTAAATTTAATATGATGGGGCAAATGATTATAGAATTAAACGTTGGATGTTGTAATAAGATAAAGTGAATGTATGTCTTTAATACAATGCTTTCTAGGGCTTCCTGAAAGAAATCTGTGATAGGAGTGTGGTAAAATGAGCTACTTCCACTTGAGAGGACTTCACGATAAAGAGTGAAACTGGAACTGAGAACACCAGAGCTCAGCCATGTGGCGTCTTGACACATAACCCAACGATTAGTGTTGAGGGACACAGTGCACAGGTTTTTATTACCAGGATTCCAACCGGGGGTCTTGGGCTGGGAGCGCTCCTGCTTGGAGTTCTCTCCCACAAGACCCATATTTCTCTTGCTCAGCAAAAGGCTACAAGTGAAAACCATGCCCAGAAGTTCCCCATATCCTTGTCTGTGCTTGGGCCGGCTTTGCAAACAGGTCTTCATCTTCTCTGGAAGGTAAGCTCGTGGGTTTCAGAGCCACCACCCTCTCACAGTAGCTCTCTCCTTCAGGGTCTCGGGGGGTGCTGTCTTCACCCCCAATGTAGGGGTTTAGGGAAACATGTGCTGTATTACACTGGATCATGGTAGAGTCCAGGGAGGCACATGTCCCAAGAGAGTGGCTTCTCCCTACATCCTTCAGAGAAGCAGAAGTCTGCAGTTTAGCATCCCACTCACAGTGCAGCTCCAAGCGTCTCCCATGAATCTGTGCTTCGTTAGGCAGGTTCCCCTGCAGCTCCATCATCTCTGCCATGGTATACGCCAGGCAGGCTTCCCAGCCGGTCTCCTCTCCTACATCAGACCTCGGAGCCAACCCCCTTCTGCACTCCAGACCTCATGATGAACTCTCTACACCCTTTCAGCTCATGTGACCCCTTCTTACACACCAGACCTCATGGCGGACCCCTCCCCTCTCTCTCAGACTCTTCCATCCCATGCCTTCCTCCTCTCTCTCAGCCTGCCCTTCTTTTAAATGCTCAGCCTGGAACTTCCTATGTGACCTCATACCCAGCCCTTCTACAATGTGCTACTTTTGCCAGTTCTCCACTACCTTTTACCCTCTTTTGGCTGCCATCTTTAGTTAGTGCAAGAATGCCCTGTGACACTGAGACATCCACCTTGCTGGCATGTCATGAGTCACTGTACCCTCTTAAAGTCAAGTACGCCTTTGGCCTAGGTGGCAGCACTCTCTGCTTAAGAAAGGCACAGCTATTAACTTGCCATTGTTAAGCAAAGCACCTTTAAATGTGGTATCTATCATCCACTTCCTTTTTCCCTCAACCAAGGGATGAGGGGAATATTTCATGGAACACCACCCATGCACCCCATTACCATATCATGGGAGAACCAGCTTGTAGTTGAATAGGAATGAAGTTAAAAAAATTAACTTTCTGAGTAAGATAATTAAAAAAAAATATTTGATTTATTATTTTTAGAGAGAGGGGAAGGGAGAGAGGCAGAAAGGGAGAGAGACATCCATGTACGGTTGCCTTTTACCTGCCTCCAGCTATGGACCTGGCTGGAGACCTGACTTGCAACCTGGTTACGTGCCCTGGCTGGGAATTGAACCAGTGACCTTTGGGTTCACAGGCCGGCACCTTACCCACTGAGCCACCAGCTAGGGCCTGGATAATTTTTTAATTTTTGAAAATGTAGCCAAGTTGTGCTGGTAAATGTTTAAAAATTGGCTGCTCACTTTTTAAAAGGTCCTCATTTGTAATATGTTAAAAACCAAAATTCAGCCTCAGTACATTTGAAGATTTATTGGCTTAATTGCATGACTCTTGAATGAAACAATATCTCATCTAGTACATACATGCTCTGAGGAGTTGTGCCAAATGGAAAATCTATATAGGAGACAGGGCAGAATAAGAAAGTTATTAGTGGGGGACAGAGGGGAGCAAAAAGGGGATGGATGTAATACAACAACAATAAAATTAAAAAAAAATAAAGTTATTAGCAAAATAAAGAAAAAGATTGTTTCGGGCAAGGTCACCTGTCTTTGGGAGAAGGGTGGCTAAGGTCTTATCTGGCAAGTTATCCCACCAGCATTGATCAGGAAATTCCAATTTAAACTTCCCCTCTTGGGAAGGGCTGAAACTATAATTAAGTCTTGGTTTGCTGTCCTTGGGGCAAGTGGCCCCACCCTGAGCCTGTTGTTCCTTTTGCTTTAACAAGTGTTAGCTGATTCCTAAAGGTCTAGGTTGGCCAAAAAGTCTGCTCAGTCTTTTCTAAAGTAAAATAAAAGACACATTTTTCATTTTCTCCAATAACTTTATTGATTTGGAGATTTTGAGTATGTTGGCTATCTCCTGTATGGTAAAATATTGATTATTCTCAATTAATGTCTTGATTGGATCGTGTCAGCTTCAACTAGTCTACCCAACAGTGGAACATCTTCCAGTAAGAAATCTATAGCATGAAACTTCACAAACCACTTTTGACACATTCAATCAACCACAGCACCTTCTCCATACACTACATAAATCTCTTTTGGTGCTTCATGTGCCCCCAACTGGGGACCTGGTCTGCAACCCAGGCATGTGCCCTGACTAGGAATTGAATGGGCCACGCTTTGGTTCACAAGCTGGTGCTCAATTCACTGATCCCCTCCAGGCAGGGTGATGTTTTCTTAAAATACACACTGATATGACAGCTGTCACAGTATAGTCTAACAAAATTGTTTCGAATGAAGTTAAGGACAACTAAGTACTACTAGAGCCATCTTACAGAAAAACCAAATGGACTTTTTGGCCAACCCAATATAAATACTCCTGTTACGGCTCATTTCAGGCTACCAACATAACAGCCCCCAAAGTAGAGTTGGCGGATGTGCACATCTGGCTCTAGAAACCTTCTATGAGCCAGCTCCAGCACAGCATTGAGTCAAAAAATAACAGTTTTGGCAGACTTTTAGTAAAAGAAAGAGTTGGTTGGGGATACGCAGATGGTGAGCAGTGAAACTAACATTTAGGTGACTGAGAGGGTTTCCTTTTGGGGCAACCATCAAAGCTGTCAGAGGCTTGGTAAGGTCAGTTGTCCCTGAGGTACCAGACAGGTGAGGACTAAAAACCTATGTCTTTGCTCAGGATTGTTGATATAATATTTATGACATTTCATTTTGGGATCTCTCAAGAAGGTTTTGCCTAGGGGTAAGTAGGGCATTCTTTTTCAAGAGTATCCACAGCAACAGGGAGGTGCCCAAGGAAACAAGAGCAGGTCACCTAAATGTTTTTGCATACAAATGCGGCAGGCTGTAGGAACTAATGGCTGAGGGCTGAAAGTAATCCCAGAAGGTAATTCAGTGGGGCTGCATTTGCCCAACAGGACACATTTTGCTAACTCACGAAAAGGCATCCTACATGGAAGCTGCAGTCCTGAGTACACTTCCCTCCCCTGCAATATTTGCATTTTTAAGGAGACATCTGGACACAATGATGACAAGAAATGAATCAATGATGGAAATTCAGGCATTGATGCAGGATGGTGAGTAAGATGTTTTTAGTTGGGGTGGCCTCTTCAATAATTATTCAGATTATTGAGTCTGCTGATTGTTTTTCTTAGGCTTGATAGAGCTACCCAATTCTGAACCAAAATTGAGTCTTCTTTTTGTTGTTTACTCAGACAAGTAATTGTTAGTTTTTCCAAATATAAGGCAAAATAGAACTAAAAAGGTTTTCCCCAAATTTTTGTAAGGTAGAAATTTAACAGATCATCTGGGTGATGCAATTATTACATCCAAGATCCATTCATTGTAATGTGGAAACCCAAATGTCACAGAATTCTGTTTCTTGGCACTTTAGAATTGGCTGGTTCTCTCGTGGTGATTCTGCTGACATCTCTTCGATTAATCTTTGCTGAGAGAGTTTAATCCATGTTGCCTCGCAGGATGCGTGACCCTCAGGCTGTACCAAATTAAATTTGATGTTGTCTTGGCTGGGTGATTGAATGTTGTTTTCCTGTTTGCTTGGAGATGTTTTGTTTCTGTAGCAGTAAAGCGAATCTCAGTTTATCACCCTTGCAGTGTTCCAGGACTCTAAAAGTGTGTAATGGTAATTATGGACTTCTAAAGTGTAGTTCAGCCTTTGAATAAAAGCTTTGTCTCTTTTTCTATGGTTTTAGGTTAAGTTCTAAGTAAGCCCTGTGTCTCTACAACAAACACACAGAAATGCTTAGTTTTTTTTTTCTAATGATAGTTGCGAACCAGTGTCTATTAGATTAAGAAAAATCCAGAATATGTATGGCCCAGGCAGATTAAAGATAAAACAGCCTTAAAGGTGGAACAGTTAAGTTATAGATTTACTTTATGTTGGCATTTGAAGACAACAGATTACCTAGTGAGTTAATAAGGTCAATAGCTCAGGTTTTGAAGGCCAGGAAACACAGTTTTTGCTCATGCAAATTAAATATTAATATTTAATATTTAATGTCCAAAATTAGACATTATGGAACAATTCCAGTTTAAGCCAGGGACATCAAAGATGAATTGGGCAGAATTTATTTGCAATATTGATTAGAAATACAGTCTGCTTTTACAACGAAAAATTCCATTATTATGGAAGTGTCTAAAAAGGTGGCCACTTGAATATTTACGTAGTGCTGCCAATGGCGGTTGTAGTTTTGAAAGTAGTGTGAATAGTGTTATATGAAACTGATAAGGGAGGAAAATAATTTTCCTTCTACCCTTCTGGGTTCTTTGGCTGGTCAATAAACAAAGGAACATAAGACAGGTTAACAGGAGAAAAGCAAACTTAATTAGGTAGGTATGCCTCCCTGCCATAAGTATATGAGACCCAAGACAAACTAAGTGGAGCAGTTAAGGCTTATGTGTTATCCTGAGCTATGAAATGGATAGGGGTCTGTAACTTCAAAGGGAGGAATACAACTTACAGAAAGATGGGAAGAACAAATGTGTGGTAAATAAATGTTTGTCATGCCATGCAGAGACAAAAGGGTAGAATCCAGTCTCCCCTAGTTTTCCTCACCTAGTGTATACTCTTTGTAGCTGATAGTAGCTCTTTCCCTGGACCAGGACCCTCCGTCTAAATTCTTTTGGCAATTGAAGGAGCAGATAAAAAGAAAATCTTCCCGAACCTTCTCTTTCTTAGAAATATGAGGGGGGACCCCCAAACCCCCCCCAGAATTTATTTATAAACATTAGTGTATTTATTCATACATGTTTCAACTTCCGTCACCTGCAGAGTACTCTTCATTTGATGCAATACACCTATCGAGAACTTTTTTCCACTGCTCAAACCAGGTTTTGAACTCATTGATTTTGATGCATTGTCGTGCTTCTTCTGTTTTTTGGTTCACCTCTTCCACATCCACAAAACAGTTCCCTTTGAAGACTTTTTCCACGTGGGAACTTGTGGCAAGATCAGGTGAATAGGGAGCGTGGGGCACAGGGGTCATGCCATTTTTGGTCAAAAACTGCTAAACACTCAGTACTTGTAAGTCACCTATCATGAGGGCAAACTTGTTGAAAGAGTCTTCAAAAACTTTACTGAATCTGAATGCAGCTTCTCACAATAACACCAGCTGGTGCACTGATATAGATGGGTTCCTAGCATGCTCACCTAGTCAGGGAAGTCTGTACTTCAAGGGGCCCGCCCTCCAGAAGATAATTCAGTTTTCTGGGGGTCCCCGCTTGTAATTAGCCTAAAACAATCTTCAGGCCACATAGACACATTGTGGGGTGGCAAAGTCTGCTCCCTTACAAAATTATAAAATAATCAACTCAGACTAATTACAGATATAAATCACTATAGTACTTTTAATTGACAGCTTCAAGAAAATTATTGTAGATTTCCTGGTAGCAGGTTTTCAGAGGTTTGACACTGGTGGATTTCAAGAAGGGTTGGCAGACACAATGAAAATATATGACCCTGAAGCTCAGTTACTTGTATATCTTTGGGTGAAGAATGTGTCTTCCTATTAGGGACAGTTATACTTTTTGATCACTTAAGAGCCTCTAGGGAAAAAGACACAAATGAGGAAGGAAATATGTGTGAAACAGGAGATTCAACAAATCAACCTTTGTGATCTTTGGAATGGCTTTTATGATAGCCACATTAGTCATGGGCCACTTAAAGACTGGGAGATATTCTGAGCAATTTGTCTTTAGGCAATTTTGTTATTATTATGTGAACATTATAGAGTGCACTTATACAAACCTAAATGGTATAAACTATTACATACCTAGGCTATATATTATAGCCTGTTGCTCAGTAGGGGAGGGAAATAATTTCCCTTTCACCTTTCTGGGTTCCTGGATGAGACATCCTTGTGATAAAAGACAGGTTAACAGGTGAAAAACAAATAAAAATTTAATAACATGCACAAGGGGGGAACTCCCCCACCCCAAATTGCAATTATCTTCTATATGGCAGGCCCCTTGTAGGACAGGTTTCCCTGCTAGGTGAGTGTTCTAGCAACCTATCTGTATCAGTGTACCAGCTGGTGTTGTTGTGAGAGGCTGCGTTTGGCTTCAGTACATTTTTGGAAGGCTCTTGCAACGTGGTGATTTACAAGCGCACCTGCCCATAGCATGCTGAGTGTTTAGCAGTTTTTGATAAAAAATGGCATGACCTCTATCCCCTACCTTCCCTATTTACCTGATCTTGCCCCAGGTGACATTCTTTTGTTTCCCCAAATGAAAAAATCCTCAAAGGGAAAACTTTTGCCAAATGTGGAAAAGGTGAAACAGAAAACAGCAGCATCACTAAATGGCATCAAATGCGATGAGTTTAAAACCTGTTTTGAGCAGTGGAAAAAATGTCTCAATAGGTGTATTTCCTTAAATGAAGAGTACTTTGAAAGTGACTCAAGTTTAAATATATAAGAAAAAATATACAATTTTTAAGACACAAATTCTGGGTTTTTTGGAGTCCCCCCTTATATACCACCTATATACATGGGGGAAACCCAGGAAAACTGAGTAGTGGGCCAGAATGGCTGAAGCCACCACCTTAAATCCCATCTCCAGCTAAAGTCAAAGGAAGATGTTGGGGATGGGGAAGAAGCCAGCTGTGGGAGGTTTTCAGGAAAAGCACAGTAAATAACGGTGAGGTTTTAAATAGAGTGAAGTTTTACCTCTGTATTGATTAGAGTTGCTAGAGATTTCTTCATTTCCTTCCTGGTATGGAGGAAAGGAGAGAGAGAGAAACACCCTTACAAATGGAGATTTCCCTGACAAATGTCTTTTAGGATGGGTAACTTGTACTTGGCTTTCAAAATATGCTGTTTCTTAAAATTAACAAGCCTAAAACAGCCCTTATGCCAAATAGACATATTTTGGGGTGACAAATTCTATTCCCCTATAGTTTCTACACTACAAATGGTACAGCATGTCACTGTACTGCATACTGTAGGCAACTACAAAACAATGGCAAATATTTGCGTAGTGCTTAGCTCTACATTACGATTACTCTGGTGTCACCGGCTGATGGGAAATTTTCAGCTCCATTATAACTTTACGAGACCACGATCTTTTGTGCAGTTCATTGACCAAAGCATTGTTATTTGGCACATAACTTGACTCTCAGATCCAGCTGACTGCTTTAGAGACTAAGTCACGTTGGTTATGTGGACTAGTGTTTATACAATTTTGTGCTAGAAAATGCTTTATGTATAAATGGAAGACTTGTCCAACTACTCTTACACTCTTCTCAATTGCTCCTTTCCTCAGGCTTTGCAGAATTTCAAATAAAATACATATTCTCTTGCCTTAAACCTCTAGTTTTCTAATGATCCCCTTTCTTATGTATCTCTCACTGGATGGTACCAGTCTTGTTTATAAATCAGCAGTATCCAAACTGATCTAAACTGAGTGAAAACAACTTCCGCCATGTTCACCCTAAATCCCACCCCTCCCCTAAAAATATTAAAAACCTGATCAACTTTGAGAAGCTCTTAGAAAACAATATAGTTGTTTAGTCTTTCTTAAAGGAATTGAAAACAAAGCCATACTTATGCCTGGATTCCATGGGCCGCTCTCATTTGTAAATAAGCTTATGAATTTTTAAAATAGTGCAAGAAGCTTTTTACTATATGAGTACCCCTCCCAGCCATTTTTACTCTAGAACTCTCCTATCTAGACAGGGTGATGTGACCCCATGAAACACTGGCTGGGGGTAAAATGTGGATTTTTATATGTACAATAAAACTTGTATTGTGCAAGCTGATGGATGTTTTTCATTTCTAAGGAAGGCAATTTCCTGTTGGATAGGGGAAAGAGAGCTCCAGTGAGCAGTCAATAATTGGAATAAAACCCCATCACGGTATGAGGAATCAGCTGCCTTTTGACCACGTTTGAACTTGTTGACAGGGAATATCTTCAACTCAAACCTTCTTTTCCTGCTTAACTGAAACTGGATAAATATATGAACTCCTAGGAAAATAGGGGAAAGTCGGCATTTTTATCTCTATTTTAGTTTTTAGGTCCGTGTGGGGTCATCTTTTGTTTTTCTCCTAACCACATCTGTCCTAACAGCAGTGCATTTTAAAGGATAATGTCCCCTTTCGATCACTCTGACTGCTAACTTTATCATCTTTGAAAGCTTCCCCAGAGGTTGGCCTCTTCGGAAGCAGAGATTTTTCTTAACTGGTCCACCCAGATTTTTGATCAGACGATCTGTCTAAAAACAGAGGTCGTTTTATTTTTCCTTACACACTCTCTAAACAGTGCAGACTTGGCCTCAGCTCATTTCTCCCTTTCCCATGGGTGTTCTTAGAGGTCAGCCAGTGCAAGATAGAGAGGCCTGGGGAGGATTCCAGGGCCTCAGGGTCGCTGTAAACCACCTCTGCTATTTACATTATAAATTGGTGTGACTAAAAGTCGGTTCTGGAGAACAATATCTCCCCAATTGTGTTGTAGTTCTGTCCTTACCTTGTGGAAAAAAATCTCAGCTGCGTGAGCTTTGGACACAAGTAAGGCCCTGATCTTTTTAAAACTTAATTTTATTGTAGTTGTATTACATTCATCCCGTTTTCCCCTGTCTGCTCTCCCCTTCCCCACCCTCCCCATCCTCCCCCCATAGTCAATCCCATATGTTGTCCATGACTGTGGGTCATCCATGGTAGTTCCTTCACTAAACTATTCCCCTTCTTTGTAGGCCCTGAGTTTTTGACAGGTTCCAAGCAATCTGCCTAGCAGGTTTCATTGATGAATTTACTTTTCTCTATGTCTAAGCAGCACAGTGGACAGCTGGTTTTGTCAAGTAGAACAGCACTGACAAAATGAATCAACAGGCATGTTGTAGAAAGAGTGGGCTAATCCTAAATCAGGGCAAGTATACCAATGTTACCATGGTACCTCTCTGGAAATACTTAACGCCTGCCGTGTTCATTGGTGGGCAGCAGAGGAATAAGGTTTAATAGCGCCCATTTCCATCCCTCTAGGCTTGGGAGCATTCTCTACAGCTACACTAGAGCAATAAAAATGAGATTTAGAAGTATTCCCATGTATATTATATATGTAACTTTTTTATTTTAGCATGTAACCTTGAAGTTGGTTACTTCTTAGACCTACCCCTTCCTCCTTACTCCCCAGGTTGGCATTCAATTTCATGATCCTCTTCATTTTCATGTCCTTGCCCATTAAGTTAGAAAGTCTTCTGAGCATAGGAATCAGGCATTTTCCTGTGCCTCTACCACGTGATGCAATGCTTTGCACCTGTTAGGTATTCAATAGAAATTAAAAAAAAAGAGTATACAAAGTGAGAATGCATTTACAATGTTAGGAAATTATACAGGGGATAAACTTTTACATTTAGTGATACCTGGATTTGGTGAATGACTGAAAGTGTCACATTTGTTCATTTAGTGTAGGTCTTTGTTGTCCTCACAATCCTGGCCTTTTGCTCTTCTCCTTCTATTTTTGCCTCTGGAGAGCTCATCATCTCCCAGACCTTTCATCAATCATTTCTATATTGATGACTTTATAACCTAGCGTTTAAAGCTTGTCATCTGGTCTAATTTCTATTTGCATTTCTTGCTACCACCTCACACTTGATCACATTCAGACCTCTCACCAGAATAAGCTGTCTCCCCTTCAATTCTATGTTGGCCCAATAATTTTACCATTCATCAGTTCAGAAATGCTTTATTTTTGTTTCTCATTACTGCCACTGTGACTTAATTTCACTACATTTGGTGTACTTGTTATCACTTGGATTAATTTCTTTTTTATTCTTGTCGACAACCACTCAGTCTAGACATGACCTCAAACCTTGCTTGATTTGCAGCATCCTAATTAGTCTTTTTGACTCTCTTCACTGCTCTAGATTACAGGTTGACAAAGCTTTTTTTGCCAAAGGCTAGATAGCACACAGACAGATGAAAATGTTGCAAATGTATTCTGTTTTTTGTTTGGGGGGGGGGCGGGGAGGGGTCCTGAGGTGGGGAACCAGGAATTGGAACTCTTCCTCCTGACTGTTTCTTGCTGAGGAGGAAGTGGGGCAAAGGCAAAGGAAAACATCACAAAATTTCAACCATTTTGAATGGGCCTTTTTTCTTGATTAGGTGTCTGGTTGCTGTAGATCTTTGAGTAGTTCTGAGAGCTTTTATCGAGTTATTGCAGTCAGTCCATAGTTTATTTGAAAATTGTTTCTGTGGAAGAAAGGGGGCCTGGCATTTCCTAGTGTGCTGTCTCACTGGTGTCGCTCTCAGAATATGTTTTGATTCAGGGGAGGACAAACGTTATTAAGGAAACAGAGTTTCATTTGGAAAGTTTACATTTAGGCTCAAAGGCTCAACGAGCTTGCTTTGTGAGATGTGTTAGTAATGGCTGCGGACATCTTTGCCTGGAATAGGAGCGAGGCATGGAGACCCATTTAAGTATATCTGACAACCAAGTGGATGGGTTTGAAGAAGACCATCTACAAGAGGGAATGAAATGATCTTTGGAAGTAATTCCTTTTGAAGGGTAGTGATCACGTCCTCTTTAACTATTTCTGGTGCTTAGCAGAGCTGTGGTGCAGAGTGGACTACGCACTGTGCCTATGTGTGTCAAAACATCATGTATATTTGTGGGCCTGGAGCAGAAAAAGTATAAGTATAGTATAAAAGACTGTCTTAGGTTTTTCTTTTTTCCTTTTTTTCTCTTGGTAAAATATGATTCAGTGATTTGATGCCTGATGCCAGAAATTCCTCAGGGAAGTTCTAACTAGTAGGTTCTCAGATAAAACTTCAGACAAGGTAATATTACATAGACTTGTTCGTAACTTTTAGAAACTGTTTTGGACTCTAAGTATCAAAGTTCAGTGAATATATATATATATATATATATATATATATATATATATATATATATATGTGTGTGTGTGTGTGTGTGTGTGTGTATCCAAATTAATTCATTGATTGATCTTTTGGCCTAATGATTACATTAATGAAATCACCTCTAGTATACTAAATACATTTACTTTGAGAATATACCCTATCCTTGTTACCATATGGTAGGTAATGCTACAGTAAAAACAATAACCAAGAGAATTCCTCTAAGGCTCAATGGCTTATTTCTGACTCATATAAAGTCTGTTACAGTTCAAGAGATTTTCTAAGGATGCTTCCTTCTGAACAGTGGGTGACTCAGAATCCAGGCAGGTACTCTTGACTCTACCTTCATGACACATAGCTCCACATTTGCTGAGGACAGACACAAGGGAGAAGGAGTGACGTTCTCACTACGTCAGGTGAACGTGAAACATGGCTCTTCCACTCTTTTGTGCTCAGTCCATTTGCTAGAATTAATCACACAGTCCTGCCTAATAGTGAGAGGGCCTGGTGCACAGGAAGAAGAAAGGAACCAGGTTTGTTGAGTACTAGCAATCTCTTCTATTCCTTATCCCTGTGGTTTATTGGGAGGTTTACACTGTAATTTGTTTTTGATCTGTCAGTTTTGTAAACATTTTGATCAGGTGAAATACAATCTGGTTGCAATTCTAGATAGACTAGATTACTTCTAAGAGTCCCCAGCCAAGATTCTACGGTATTCAGGAAATTCATTATGAGAAATGAGAGTGTGAGATGAAATTTCTGTCCTGTGAAAGGGATGACTGACCAGTGAAGTAAGATCAGCCTAAAAATGGATGATATGTATCCAACTACAAGTTGGTTCTTTGCAGAGCTCTCAGTAGGGACTTTTTTCTCAGATTGATTTTGTGATACATGAACTTGCTATATGGTTGAGTATGTCTTTTTCATCAAGATTTAGCTTTGCTATTAGACAATTATGTATGCTTAGTGTGTCTTCAGTGTTTTCTCTATTCCCAGGTTCAAGAATGCTTTCTCCCTCTGCCCCTTTTAGTATGTCTGTCATGGTGTTATTTAACTTAACGAAATCTGAGTATAGGAGAAAATGTGATTCAAAGTTTAGATCCTGTCTTAGTAGTTTGGGCTTGTGTCAGGTTTCCTAAATGCCATATTTGCATTTTCTATCTAGTAATTGCAGGAAAGAGGGTCAAGGAGAGGAAGCAGTAAGTACAGGAACATCTGGGTCCTATTGTGTAGCTACAATCAGCGCCATCATTAATCCTTGAGATCCTCACCCCCATTTACTAACAAAAAGCGAGTTCATCCAGAGGAACACAGCAATCAAAGTTAAGTGGAGAACTTAATTGGAATCCAGCAGCCTCCAAATCCCTAGTCTGTAGCCATTTCTCTGTGTTAAATACGAAAGTACTCCATTAGCCTGTTTGTCTTTTTTTTTTAACAGATTTTATTTATTAGTTTCAGAAAGAGGGGAAGGGAGAGAAGCAGAGAGGCAGAGAGGGAGAGAGACATCAATGTATGGTTGCCTTTCACCTGCCTCCAGCCACGGACCTTGCTGGAGACCTGGCTTGCAACCTGGTCATGTGTCCTGGCTGGGAATCGAACCAGCGACCTTTGGGTTCTCAGGTGGGCACCTTATCCATTGTGCCACCAGCCAGGTCTTGGTTGTCTTTTTGACTAAGAAGGATGGGCCAAAACAAGTGATTGAAAAGAAAGCAATGGATTTAGGTTTTGGAGTTCTTTGCATTTTCTTCTGAGGTTGGAGACCTAAGCCATGGTGGCTTGAGGGGAAGAAGGGTCAGGGATCCCTTGGTGCTGCTCTTCCTTCTTTTTGGTTTTAGGAAGTTGAAGGCACAAGATTCAGCAGCTTTCTACAGTGAAGGAGAGGAGGGAGGAGAGAGGATGAGTGAAACTTAATAGTCTCCACAAAGTTCCCTTTTTCCTAGTATGAGATTGAACTTTGGGATTTTACCAGCTTGACTTGGTTCTCAGGGTGGCTGGTGTGTTGTGCTTCTCCTCCAGGGTTTGAGGGTCCACTTCTCACAGGGAAAGAGTAAAACAGGGTCTTTGGCCATCAGCTTGCCTTTAATTCCCACCCTGGCTGTGTCCGTTAGGAAGAGGGCCCATGCACAGGCATGTGGACATCCCTTCTAAATTCTGTCCACATCTTGGTAGCAGCTGACCTTAGGCTTAGGGGTGTACCTGCTGCAGCACTGCCAGCCTGGGGTGGGGGGCTGGAGTCATGGAAGTGACCTATTGCAGACTTAGGCAATTATAGGTCTTCATTATCCCAGGTGTGGGGAGGGAATGGTTTCCAAGTGGACGTGTCCCCTGGAACCTTCAGATTTCTCATCCCGCATAGAGGGCCATGACCAGAGGAAGGCCAGAGCTGGTCCCTCTAAAGTGAGAACCCAGGATAGAGGTGCTGATTGCTGGTCTGAGGACAGTTCTGTTGACCACATTATGCTTTGAAATGCCTCAATCGCAAACAGCAGGCATTCGTTAAGCTAGGCCACAACACAGGTGGTAGGGCAAAATAGTTGAACTTGTTTCTTTTCATTTTATATAGACAGCATTCCGAAGATCATGGAAATTCCCTACCTACTGGTCCCACTGCATTACCTCAAGTAATGAAATTCCTTAAGATTTTGGAACGTCAAGGATTGACCTATATTTTCTCACAATTTGGAGAAACTCCAGAGTCATAGCCTTTATCCTATTTCACACATGGGGGTTATGAATCCATCACCTAGAGAAGGTGATGGGCTTAAGTACATGGGAGTAGGTATTGATACTGTCCTCCAACTAACTCTTAGAAAGGGTGGCATGTTGCAGCCCTGTGATTTTTCCCCTTACTAAGACAAAAGCTAAATCAAGAGCAGAGGAATGTAAATGTCTGTCTGAAGATCTTTTTCTTTGGCTTTCACTGAGAGAGACCCTAAGTTGAAGGTATTTTCATGCCTTCTCCCTTAATGACTATAATTAATATTGAAGGTACCATGTCCCACAAGGAATACAGAGAATGACCCTGAGCTGGAGTGGCTGGCTTTTCTGAAAAGCTCCTTAAGTGTGAAAACATCACAGTACATCAGTGATATAATGCCTTCTACTCCCTTTGTACCGCTAACGAAACAATCACCATTCTCCTTCACTTGTTTCTGTCACTTAGCTATGCATTTTAACATGATGAAATAACATTTTTCTTTTTGCCTATTGCATAAACTTTTTTCTCCTAGTGTATGTCAAAATGACTCCTTTGGCATTGTGCCTAAGATCAGAGACTGGAGTTGGAAGGAACTCTGGATCTTATCTCAATGAACTCCTGAACTAATGCAACTTTCATCAGTGATAGTACTGACAGACTCCTACTTACCTTCTCTCTTTGCTCTGGATTCTCAGACAAAATCCTGAATAAAAAGACAAATTCCTATTTTCTTCCTGAGTCAACTGCCTTTTGGGGCCAGGTGTGTTCATCATTGGCACTGTAAATTTTGTCTGAGAATTCAGAGCAATAGGGGTGATGCATACCCACACATTCTAAAGACAGGGGCACATCTATGCAGGACTTGCCGAGAGATGGTCAATTCATCCCCACTCCCCACCTCTAGGAGAACCAGAGAATGCAGACTAGAATAGAATAAGAGAGAGGAGAGAGCTACCCAGACAGATTTCCAGAGAACCTGTAGAGGGTCCCCTTCCAGTCTTCAGTTCACTACTGATCAATGCATACTCCAGTCTTCACTTGACTACTGATCAACGCATACTTGTGAGGGAGTAACTGAAAGCTGTGAAGTCATTCAGAAAGATCAGAGAGAAAAATCTTCAGTGCTGACACATGGCTAGGAATAGTTACTGTTACCACCAGCCAGAGTGAAAAACCTCAGAATTCATAAAACATTTTGTAGAGTCCTCAGAAGTGGAGAACAATGAGCCCTAGATTAAATGATGCTCTAGCCTCAAAGAATAAAGTTTAAAAGCAAGTCTGATACAGAAAACAAAACAACAGGGAAAAAAATCAAAGGAAACCAAGTAGAAGGAACAAATAACAGAGAGGAAATCAATGACAGAAAACAAAAGTAGATAAAAATAGTTAAACCAAAGGAAGTAACCTTTCGTGATCAATAAAATAGATAAACCAGACTCAACAGGAAAAAAAGGAGAGCCAACACTAATCACTAGTGTTAGGAGTGAGAGGTAATACTATTACTACAGATTCAACAGATATCAAAAAGGATAAGGGAATTTTGCGAAAAGCTTTATGCAAATAGAATTGATGACTTGGATTCTACAGATATCAAAGGCTCTACCCTCCCCACATCCAATCACTAAGTCTTAAATATTTTGACCTCTAAATATTTCTAGAACTTGTTCATGTCTCTCCATCCTCCAGCATCATCTTCTCACATAGGCCACCGTCTTATCCCATCGTGTGAAACCCTTAGCTAAACCCATTAACTCACCCTGTTCTTTTCTTTTCTTTTTTTCTGTGTGTAACAGCTGGGATGGTTTTTAAAATATAAAAACTTGAAGAAACTAGTATAAATGACCCATGGACATGGACAACATGTGGGGACTGACTGTGGGAGAGGGGATGGAGTGGGTAGGGCAGGGGAGAGCAATGGGGAAAAATGGGACAAATGTCATACAACAATAATACATCAATTTTTTAAAAAGAGAAAAAAATAAGAAATATAAAACTTTGATTATATTACTCCTCCCATTCCTATTTAAATGGTTTTCCTTTACTCTCAGGGGAAATCCAAACTCATTAACCTAACTAGACTCTTCCAGCAGTTTTCTCCTTGCTTCCATTCTATGCTCTATAAGATGTGCTTTCTGTTGCTTCTGAATTCATGAATTTCCCCTCTGCTTTTTAAAAATCCTCGCCTGAAGACATTTTTTCATTGATTGGAGAAAGAGGGAGAGAGAGAGAAAAAAAAAATTGATGTCAGAGAGAAACATTGGTCAGTTGCCTCTTGTGTGCTCTTGGACTGGGGATCGAACCCAAAACCTAGCTGTGTGCCCTGACCGGGGATTGAATCCACAACCTTTCTGTTACTGGGCAACACTCCAATGAACAGAGCCACACTGACTAGGGCTCCCCTCTGCTTGTAACTCTTCTTCTCCATATAAATTTGACTTTTACCCTCTTTCAGGTCTCAGCTTAAAAGTATATTCTTTTAGAAAGTTTTGCCTGATCTTTCATAGTGGATGCTCCTTATACACTGTCAAAGTTCTCTACACCTCTCCATCCAACACTTACCACACTGTCATTATCACCTGTTTACTTCTCTGTAACCCACTATAGGTTGAAACTGCTTCAAGGTGGGGAAATACTTATTTTGTTCCTTGTATTGGCTCCTCCCTATGACAGAGGCACATGAAAATCTACTTATAAATAATTGTTAGAGTGATTAAATGTTATTCTATTCATACCTCAGATCCAATGGGACTCTAATTTTGGACATAGATTATTTTAAGTGGGATACAAACAGTAAGTTCTTGATTCCAAGTTCTGATTGTTGCTGATACATGCTCCATATTGAAAGCATGATTTTCTCTCTTACACTCCCCTCTTTTTATATGTATTAACGTTTTCAATCTATTAGCTAAAAGTGAATACGGATACAGTAATTCAGTTGTAGACTTCTGTGACTATTCAAAAGCCATGAGATAGAAATGGAAAGCTTTCAATTGGATTATAGCATTTTATTCTAAGAGTGTATAATTGACTGAGTAGTATGTTATACTTTATGAAATTGCTCTTACTTTTAGTATGTTCCAAAGTTCTTCACCTTTGGCTCTGTCCTTTTGACCAAAGCCCCTTCCAGAATCAGACAGTGAGTAGCTCACATTCCAAGAGAGAGCCCTTTACCATAATTTATATACTAATTCTTATATCAGTGGTCTTCTGTTTTTAAAAAATATAGTAAATTTTTAACCAAAAGCAATCTTCCTCCGCTAACCAGAGCCTTCTTGGCAATTTCCTCACCTCATTTATAATTTCCTTCTCCTTTATCCTAATAACATTATTTCTAATTATGCATATCATTTTGTTTACTGCTGAAAATTTCAGTTCTACATAAGGTTAGAGAAGAGAAAGAAAATCAACCAGAAATGTTAACATTTGGCTGATTTTTCATATCCCGACTGCTTATGGTTGGAGTTCCTCACAGAGCAGGATGGATAATGCTTTGCCATAGTTGCTTCCAATATTTTCCCCTGATTTAATTTTTCTGACTTCAAATTTTAGTTCTAATAGTTTAAATATACTTTGTTATAAAATGAAATCAATTTTCTCTTCTACTGCTTTTAGCCTTAGAAATGACTTTTTCATGCAGAGTGCATATATTTACCTATTTTCATCTATTTTTTAAGGTTTTAGTTTTTGTAGTTCACCATATCATTCAGATATAATTTAATTTTATGAGTATATTATTTCCCAATAGTGAATATTCTTTGAATTATATCAGTTTTGTATACTTTTCCCTTTGACTTATAATATTTCTCAAAACAACTATTGGAGTCTTATAGACTAGTATCTATTTATAAGCTATTTAGTTTTATATGATGTCTATTATTCTTGTGCTAATACAAAAGTGTATTAATTATTATATCTTGTGTAACTAGTAAGAACAGATCTTCTAGCCAGGAAATTGTGAAGAAGACAAAAGAAATTCATGCTAGCTTCGCTATCACACTTCAAAATGCAAAAGTTACAGCCACAGTACAGGATAAGTGCTTAGTTAAGATGGAAAAGGCATTAAATTTGTGGGTAGAAGATGTGAACAGAAAATGTGTTTCTATTGACAGAAGTGTTGCTCAAGAAAGCATTGAGCCTGTATGAAGATTTAACAAAGGGCCTCCTGAAACAAGTGACACCAAGCCATTGACTGCAAGTTAGGGTTGGTTACACATATTCAGGAATAGGTTTGACATTTTGTCATCTCATATCATGACAAGAAGTGTGAGTACATTACAATAAGATATTTTGAAAGAGAGAGAGAGAGAGAGAGAGAGAGAGAGAGAGAGAGAGAGACCACACTCACATACTTTTTATTACAGTATATTGTTATAGTTATTTTATTTTATTAGTAGTTATTGTTGTTAATTATTACTGTGCCTAATTTATAAACTGTATCATTAAGTACATATGTGTAGGAAAAGAAATGTAGTCTATGAGTATATAGGGTTTGGTACTATTATACCAAAAACTGCCATTGTAGTGTTAAAATAGCCATAGTCCATACATAAATGGATGAAGATGGCTGTGTTTCAGTAAGAGTTTATTTACAAAAATAAGCTGCCAGCTGGATTTATCTCATGGGATGACTCCTAGTCTAATCTATTTTGCAGAATACTTTATACATTTAATCATTGTTAAGATCAGGACGTTGAGGTAGATGAATAACCTATGTGGTTACTATGCTCTGAAAGACCAAAATCTTGCAATTTTTGAAAAGAGCTGAGAAAATTTAGCCAATGTGTTTTTCGATAATGCAGGAACTTTCTTCCAGTATACCAGTAGGTGCTTGGTACCTTGGAGGTGCTGATTGCGGTGATATCTCAACTTGAAAACATTTCCAACTATCATTTTAGCCACCCCTCTTTTTGACATTGTTAATAGTGACCAAGTACACAGACTGAAATCTCATTTTCTTTTTCTTCTTCTCAAATACTAGTGTCTCTGTGATACCTTCTGCCGTCTCACAGTTGGAAAGAATGCTTTAAGATAAAGGACTCATTGGCATGGACAACAGTGTGGTGATTGCTGAGGGGAGAGGATATCAGGGGACTAAATGATAATGGAAAAAATTCAATAAAAGGTTAAATAAAATGGAAACAATGCCTTTATTCTTGGCATTATATTTCGTTTTGTAGCTCTCCATGACCTCACAAGGAGCACTGTAGCATAAGGTTAAGAGCCTGGTTCTTGGAGCCGGACTCTGTCTTACTGGTTGTATGAACCTCTGCAGGTTATTTAAATCTCTGGGCATCACTTTCCTCAGTGATCAAATGGTGATAATAATGGCTTCCATCTTGTAGCGTTCTTTTTTCTTTTTTAAATAATTTTATTTATTTTTAGAGAGAGGGGAAGGGAGTGAGAAAGAGAGGGAGAGAAATATCGATGTGTGGTTGCGTCTCGCACGCCTCCAACTGGAGACCTGACCTGCAACCCAGGCATGTGCCTTGACTGGGAATCGAACCAGCAACACTTTGATTTGCAGGCTGGTGCTCAATCCATTGAGCCACATCAGCCAGGGCTTATAGGGTATTTTTTTCAAAAATGAAGATGATATGAGTGAAGCCTTTAGAACAGCGAAGGACATATAGTAAGTGCTTAATAAATTATCATTAGAGCCTCCCTATTAAGCTGTAGCTTTTTGAGGGTGAGGACGATATTTTGCTCTTCCTTGACTATAAAGCAGTTTTCATGGAGCCTACTAAGAGTTTTTAAAATGGGGAGCTAGTAGAGACTCTGAGGCAGTGAAGAAGAAGCATAGTGTTCTGAAGGGTGGATGGAAGCATGGGTAGAAGACTAGGCTAGCCAGTCCTGACCCATACGGTTCTCCTGAATGACCACGATATTACTTAGTATCAGATCCTTTCCAGATGTGACTTCTACCTGGTTTCTGTAGAAGAGGTACGCCTTAGAAGTGTTTTAACTGGAAGGAGGAATGAAGGGTAAGGAGCTGGGGCACAAGCCTTGCAGGTTGCTGCTGACAGTTTGTGTGGGTACCTGGAGGGAATAAAAGCAGACAGTGCTGCCAAATCTTATAAATTAGCTAAGTAACCTGTGAGCGAGTGCCAGGAATAATGCATGTATCTGTGAGGAAGCCCAGTGTCAACCTGAGCTATCCCACTGTCTTCATGGGTCAATATATTTTTTGGCATTGCTGCTTTTAATTCCTCTCAGTCTAGTGTAGTGGGCAGGGTGATAGCTATTTATACTATTACTATTTATGCTAACTTGAGTCAAATTTTATGGGAACAGACAATTATTAAATAGTCTCCATATCCAGCAACTCCCTTTTGCCCTCCCACACAGTGTTTGGTATATCCATGTGTTTGTCCCTCCCTCATTACTCTCCCTGGGACTTGTTCATTGTAGCTCTGGGTTGGTCTTCCATTTAGTGCACCAAGAGAATCTCTTCCTGAAACCACTGAAGTTCTTTAGTTTTCCTTTTTTTCCCCTCTCATGTTCAGACTAATTCAATTGATTTGCAGTTTGTGCTCAATTTCACTCTTTATTTCTGAATTGGTTTCTCAATCTTCTCCCAATACGGATATCCTGGCCCATCAAGGTTTAAAGATCGTTCACGTTTTATTTAGTTGAATTTTCTTGTTTGTCATTGGACTACTTTTTTTTTTTTTTATCAGAAAAACTTTCTCAGGTTATTCCTGAACATTTAAAAAATATATTTTATTCATTCTTTTCAGAGAGAAGGGCAGGGAAGGAGGAAGAAAGGGAGAGAAATATTCACCTGCTTTCAGCCAAGGACCTGGCTGGAGACTTGACCTGCAACCTGGTCATGTGCCCTGACTGGGAATCGAACCAGCAACCTTTGGGTTTGCAGTCCAGCACCAATCCACTGAGCCACTAGCCAGGGCTCATGTTCCTGAACATTTTTAATAGCCTGATCAACTAGGAGAGTCCAGAGCTTCTAGAAAACTGGTTGGTCAAGAATACTAGGAATTCTATAGGAGACCTAATACTATTTTTTTTTTTCTTAAAATAATGTACATAATCATTTAGGTTTATCATTCACTGGTTTTGTAAAAGTAGGTCTTACTTTGAGTGCTAAACTTAGTAATAAGCTTGGAATAAATATTGAGGTTCTGGGGCTTAGTTTATTTTCTTGACAAGGTCTTTAATAGCTCTTCCTTTGTGTGTGTATGTGTGTATGTGTGAGAGAGAGCAGTTGACTATTAAGATAAAATCCATCTAATTAGCTATCAGTATTTGACAGTGTACTTTTTAGTGGTGGCATCGATTCAACTAAGCAGAGCAGTCATTTCAATCAAGGAAACTACACCAGCCATTCCAAAGAAAGAATATTGCCAGAGTTCTATTAGCTAGTGTATCTCATGAATATTGTGACTGAGACTGTGAATACATATTCTCAAAGCTTTTCCTGTTTAGAGCTCATACTTAATAGACAAGATAAAAGGGAAAATAGGCGTTATATATGTTACGTTTCATCTAGCAACATGTAGATTTATCTTTTATTGGCATCAAACGTATCACACACAGCTTCATAAATATCACTGATTATTTTTCCTATTTTTTTTTCCTTTTTAGTTAGGCCATTATAGCTCTGTTATTTAATTTCTGGGAAACTGTAAGCATATTACTTTACTTGCCTGAGTTATATTTTCTTGTCCTTGGCAAAATAGGAATAATGACATTAGGTGCATTGGTCAGTGTTAGTTGCGTAAGAAAGAACCACAGTATTTCCCAGGCTTATGACAAAACACATTTATTCTGGTTTGTATGTCAGCAGGGCAGCTGGGGTGAAGCTGATCTCAGCTGGGCTCAGATACATCTGCCTCCTGACTCTATGTTTGATTCGGTCTGTTCCCCATGCCCCTCATTCTCCTGAGACCAGCTTCCTAGGACACGTTCTTTTCATGGTGAGGGCAAAAGCCCAGCTGTGTAAGCACATTTCCAAAGTTTGATTTTGTGGTGTCTCCTATCACCCCACTGACCAAAGTAAATCCAAAGCTCAATATTAGTAGCAGGGGGAAGTACCCCTTTTATGATGTGAGGTTATAGGAAGTGGACACTTTTGGAACAATAGTCTAATCTATTGTATGTGATGATTTGGAAAGATTCAATGAAGTTAGGTGCCGTAAATGAACTTCTTTGTGAATTGTGAGACACTGGGTAACTATGACATTTATAAATTCTCTGTCATTATAAATTCTAGCAAGATTCCTTTTGATATTAACCTACTACCTATTCTATAACTTCCTACTAAGAAAAGCCACATGCAGTACTTCTTAGCAGCTATTGACTTAGAGCACCAAGGTATTATTGCACATTATTATAGTAGGAGGCTAAAAATCAGGAGTATCTATTACAGTCTAGGATGTTTAAACTCCTTCTTGGCTTACCGGTAAGACTTTAAATTCAAGAAGAAGGCAAGCCAAGGAAAGAGGATTACGCTTGAACAGTCTTCATGATAAAATAGCAGTAATTACTTTGAGCAAAATCCCATAATAGTTTTTTCGCACTTTGCAGGAAACCAAGTGGCAGACAGATAAAACAAATTACCTCACTTGGGGTAATTAGCAAGCGATTATAAGGTTCTGCCTGTGTTCTCCCAAGAGTACAAAGATCATGCCCTGTTTTTCGAAGAATTTTATGTTGCTTTCTACCTAATCTATGTATACTCAATGGCAAAATCTGACAGCAACCTTGCTGCAAACACTGAACTACACAGAATACCTGGGGGAAAATAGCAATTTAACTGAACGATGAGAGGGAGGAGGGGAGAAGAAGCACAATGCTTTTCTTTTCTTTTCTTATTAACTTGTTTTGCTACTTTTGTTAGTCCCCAGAGCACATCTGTCTCCCTATCATACGTTTTGTAAAAATTGAGTTCTGCATGCATAGGTACCAAGGTCTAGGATTGTGAAAATTAAAATATTGTGTCTTTAAGCCCGGAGAGTTACCTTTGAGAACAATAACATCATTGAAAGACAGAATTATCCTCTTGATGGAGGTCATAGAACATTCAAATTAATTCCTAATCAAAGATGACTCAGGAAGCAGATAGTTCACATTAATGTTTTGATTGAAGGACACCAAGACCTTCAGGGTAAGGTTGCTGCTGGCTGGCAAACAAGGGCATCTTTCTATAGTGATAACACGGGAAGTTAAGAGCAATGCAGGGTTCTGTTCAGACTAGCCATGTCAAACTTGGCGAACCCCTAAGACAGTTCATATTTGTTTATTGATATAGAGCAGATAACAAATCTCTAATTCACGTATTCACTGCAAAGGAAAATTTATATATATATATATATATATTTTTTTTTTTTTTGGAAAATTTATATTTTGATGAGATTGACTGTTCTGTTTTCAATGTATAGAATTTTGAGAATCTTGACTAAATTTTAAAATCTTCAGCCTTGGAACATCTTTTTTTTGAGTAGAATGTTTTTTTTTTTTTTTAATTGGTCAAGTCTTCCTAAGTGTTTATCATGTTTTCTTTTTTGCAAACAGGTGTGTTTTAGAAATATTTGGGAACTTATTTTGGATATTGCAAGTACAAAGTTTGCTTTCATCCCATCCTGATTCTCCAGTGCTCTCTACTTCGGACATGCTGATTTGGGATTTTATTTAATAAGAATGGAAGGGTTGGCTCTGGCTGGTGTGGCTCAGTGGATTGAATGCTGTCCTGTGAACTGCAAGGTTGCTGGTTTGATTCCCAGTCAGAGCACATGCCTGGGTTGAGGGCTAGACTTTCATTTGGGGATGTGAGAGAGGCCACCAATCGATGTATCTCACACATTGATATTTCCCTCCCTCTCTTTCTCTATCCCTTCCCCCCTTTCTAAAAAACAATAAATAAAATCTTTAAAACAAAGAATAGAAGGGTTGGAATCCCAATATGAAGGAACCATTTGAGAAAGAAGAAATGCCCGATAGTATTGCAGAGCATGGAATATGCTTGACCTGCCATTTCCTGGAGGGGGTGTAGAAACAGAGCATTACACCTGTCAGGTAGACACAGTTCTGTTTAGGAGCTAAGACCTTAGAGAGGTGGATGTTGATTGTTTCCTCCTTTTTAAAAGAGTTGCAACTGAATTCTTTACACATTCAAGTGAATTGGTTATATTCCTATGTTAAATCCAGGAGTCACACTGTAAAACATTAAAATTCAGATTTGTTCTTTTTTATTTGGGGACTTTTGTAGATTGATTTCATTACAGGCCCTAATTTTCCAGGCTTCTGGGTATCTGTGCCCTATGGTAGTGCCCATCCGCATGGACTCTGGCCTTGGTCTTGGGGATGGCTAGCCTAGGACAGTCTTGGCTAACATAATTAGGCTTCCCTCCAGTTTCTCCCACATTCCTCCAACTGGCTAGTCCAGGTACATTCACATTGTGGAGGCAGAGGTCCAAAAGAGTGAGTAGAAATGCACGATTACCTTTTGAAGTTTCTGCTTACATCAAACTTGTGATATTTTTCAGCGACAGCTCTTTTATTTTATTTTTTCTCTGTAGCACTTTCCTGGAAATAATTTTATCTGATAAATTTTTAGAAACCACATTGTATTTTCCCCTCAAGAGCAGTGCTACATTTAGCAGATTGTGTTTTCCCATGGGAGCAGTCAGGGCTGATTCTGACTTGTTATCTTCTACTTGATATTCAGCCTATTGATTACATTCATCTAGAAACCATTTCTAGTGGATCCCCCATTTAACCTGATTAAATAGGCCCTTTACAATCTGACCCTCTCCTATTTCATCAGTTTGATCTGTCATTACTAATTTTATTTTATTTCTTAATTTACTTTTAGGGAGAGGAGAAGGGAGGGAGAAAGAGGGAGCAGAACATTAATGTGTGAGAGATACATTAATCAGTTGCCTCTTGCATGCCCCAAGTGGGGACCTGGCCCGCAACCCAGGCATGTGCCCCAACTGGGAATCGAACTGGTGACCCTTCAGTTCATAGGCCAATACTCAGTTCACTGAGCATACCAGCCAGGGTTGTCACTACTAATTTTACATTCTACATTTTAACTACATATTTTAACAAACATTTCCTGAGTATGCAATGCTTTTTCTTAGCTCTGCCTATTTTTGTACTATTTCAGTAACCTGGAAAACTCCTATTCCTACTCCAAACTCCAATGTAAATGTTCTCTCACCCTTTTCCAGGAGAGCTGTTTTATAGCAATTGATCTAAGTATTTGTGGTATTTATGATAATTGTATAAATACAAATAATTATCATTATTTTTATGTTTTTCTCCAAAATTAGTGTGAATATGTGAAACCAGGTGAGTTTCTTAATCACCATTTTATTTTCTTCCATCCCAAATGGCAAGTACAATGAATGGTCTGTGTTGAAAATATATTTGTTCAAATGTGATTGAGAATAAATGAATAACGATGACACTGTTTTAAAAGTTAAGATATAAGAATTGTAAGCTTCTAATTAATGAAACTTGGAAGGTTTAGAACTAGGAAAAACATTAAAGATCATTTCGACAACCATTGTTTTATAGGTGAGGACTCAGTTGTTTAATGTTAGTTCTATACAAATTGACTTGTTGCCTACCTTTAGAATTTTATACCATTGCTTGTTTGATTCCTGTTATGTTTTTAAATGGTTATAGTATTATTGCATTATATTTTTGCCATCACAACTCACTAGACATTACTCCATTGTCTTCTAGAGGTGGAGGGAGATAGCATTCTGATTTCTTCCATTTGCAGATGATTTGCTTTTATTGCCGGATGCCCATAGGGTTTTATTTTCATCCTTGATGTTCAGTAATTTCACCAAACTATATATTTATGTATTTTTCTTCTAGCTAACTATGCATACAAAATTCAAAATTTGAACAACAAAATCATGGCTCTTAGTCTTTTGACTGCTACTACACATATTTTTGAATGCCTAAGGTTAAACTTTTTGGTTGAGATAATTGTAGAATCACATACAGTTGTAAGAAATAATCCAGAGCGATCCCATATATGCATCACCCCATTTCTCTTGTTGGTGGCAAAATGGCACCAGTTGTTAGACCAGTAGAATAAGACTAGAGCTTGGTTCAACAACCTTGGTACTTGAATTCTGGCTAAGAAAGATTTCAGAATGAAGACTGCAACCATAAGAGAAAGTTTATTTAGAAAGTCACAGCTAGGTGTGGGCTCAGGAAACAAATAACAGGGAAAAGAAGGGCCCTTGGAGTTTAGGAAAAAGAAAGAGGCAAGGAAAATGCATCTGAGGAAAGGGGAGGGGAAAAGAGCAGGTGTGCTCCATAGAGAGCTGTTTCTTTTTCTTTTTATAATTTTTTTTTGTGGATTACATTTTGTCATACTAATTTGTAAATTTGATACTTTATTTTAGAAGGGTCTTCTGCTATTGTATTTTGATTACTGTACTCTCTTTTTGGTATCATCATCGTCATCATCACTTGACCACTGGATTTCCCTTGCCTCTTTGCCTTCTATTCCTCATTTATTTGCACTCACCTCTTGGACTTTGTGTTATGTTCTGTTCCTCTTTTCCATGTTGTTGACTCTCAGCAGAATGTATTTTCCTTCTTGTTCTTTTTATTTTGATGTAGCTTTATTATCATCTTCAATTTTTTCTCTCAGTTTTGCCAAATCACTTTTTATCTCCTGCTGTTTTATTATTTGAGCTATTTCTTATAATAGTCCATATTTCTTTACCTTTTTGAGATTATAAAGGTGCTTAACAGAACTTTTCTTCAGTTTCATAGGGATAATGCATCTGAAGTCCATCTTTTATTCCCTTTGCTTGCTATGTTAATTCCCCCCATATTTTAGAATATCTACTTATATAAGCCCAGTTGAACTCTTTCTTCTTCTTTCTTATCTGTGGGTGGGTTATAATGGCCTGATTTAGCAAATAAAAACAAAAAACATCCAGTTAAAACTTAATTTTTAAAAGACAACCGGTAATATTATAAGTATGTATGTGCGATACAATGCTTGGGACATACTTAAACTTGAATATTATTTTAGATTAATTCTAAAGGGTACTTTCCCTCTATATCTGCTTGTGTCCCCTGCTTTAGAAGCATATTTCCCCACAGAGAGCTCAGAAACAATATTAAGAGATCAACATGGATCAAAGTGGAGCCTCTGAGCTCACAAATCTTTTATTAGTCTTTATTCCTCTGTTTATAAGAGTTTGCTGCAGAACTGATTGGTGTTCTTTCTTTCCTTATGGTGTCACTTCTTTTGATTTAGACTTTGGGACAGAAAATAATGAATACAGTGGAGTTGTACAATTCTTTCATTAATCTGCCTCCCATGACATTTTGTGACTTGGAACTGGACCCCATTTTCCTCATATTCCATCCATATCCACAGTCTTTATTAGTTCAAGGTCTGGGGTCTCAATTCAGTCTCTCAAGATCTATAACTTCTAGGATCTTTTCATACTGCTCAAAGAGCAGGAGAAGAGAGTTTTGGCTCTCAGCATCCTTTTTAATTGAAGTCTACAATTCACTGAATTTTGGCAGATATTGTTTAGCAACTGTGGGTTGGGATTCTTGCTATTTACTAGGTTCATGTGGGTGGAAATTTTTTCATTTATTCTGTTTAGGGATTTTGAGAGAGCAGGGGGAGGGGAGGGGGGGAGAGAGAGAGAGAGAGAGAGAGAGAGGGAAAGAGAGAGAGGGAGAGAGAGAAGAGAGAGAGAGAATGAGAATGTGCTTTTGTCTATTTTGGGGTGGTTCTTTTTTTTTTTTTTAAGATTTTATTCATTATTTCTAGAGGGAAGGGCAAGGAGGGAGGAAGAAAGGGAGAGAAACATCAATGTATGGCTACCTTTCACCTGCCTCCTGCTGGGGACCTGGCTAGAGACCTGGCTTGCAACCTGGTTATGTGCTCTGACTGGGAATGGAACCAGCGACCTTTGGGTTCGCAGGCCAGCGCCAATCCACCGAGCTACACCAGCCAGGGGTTGAGGTGGTTCTGAAGGTAAATTTTGCTGTCTCTAATCATCATCATTATCATCACCAAATATTTGTTAAGCATTTACCACATGACAATCATAAAATTAAGCATTTTATGTGGGTTTATACAAAGCCACCCTATTATTATGCCCATCAATATATGAGTAGAGTTTTTCAAAACCCTGGAGAGTTTAGCAGACTTCCTCAAAATTGCACAGCTATTAAATGACACAGACACAGTATTTGAATCTGGTTTCAGAATTTTTTCACTACTGCTACACAGTTCTACCTCCAACATCAAATCAGGGCTTTTAAAAAAGAGGAAAACCTTTGGAGTTCCAAAATTACGAATGTCCTGGCATTCAGTTGGTTAAAACATGCCTATAATAAGAATGGGGGGCCCTGGCTCATGTGGCTCGGTGGAATGAGCACCAGACTGTAAACCAAAGCATCTTGGGTTTGATTCCCAGTCAGGGCACATGCCTGGGTTGTGGACAGGGTCCTCAGTTGGGGGCATGCAAGAAGCAGCCACACATGGATGTTTCTCTCCCTCTCTTTCTCACTCCCTTCCTCTCTCTCTAAAAATAAATAAATACAATATTTAAAAACTGGAGATAAGGGTACTACCATCAGATAGTTGGTGGTTATAGCTTTGGTCAAGTAGTCGGTAGAAACATGGTCTGGATGGGACAAGGAGGAGGAACCACCATATTCAACTGCCTTATATGTATATTCCATCCTTTCCTCAAAGGCAAAGGCCTTCTGAAGCCTATTTTCTGTGTGCTCATTGATCAAAAGAATTATCATGAGCTGTGGAGTGCCAGAAGCTCCAGCTTTGTGGGGATCCAGCTGAGGGATCCCAAAGAGACTGAAAGTTCATCCTGAAAATTCAATATTTATGTAACAACCTTGTGCAATTGACTCCAGCATTGTCTCAACTGTGTCTTATTACTCTGGAATAGTCATGAATATTTAGTGATCTCTGCATAACACACAGAACCTACTGGAATAAAGACAAGTTAGGGGGAAAAAATCAGATTGCCCGTGACCTACTTTGTCTGTGCGACACTGGGGAAAGGTCAGAAACTCTATCGTGTGCCAGTTTTGCATGCATCCTTTCTGCAAACCCTTTCAGAAGAGATTAGTTTCTTATTACTTTATTACTGTAATAAAATGTACAGCTAGGACTCTGGAATGAAAGAGCTGCTGCTACGGCAGCTGTAATAGAAGAAGCCGCCACATAAGTGTAGGCTTGAAAAATTGCAGCAAAGGCAATCTTTTATATAGAGAGAATACCTTCTAATTTCTCACAGCAGAATAGGCATCGTGAGGTATTTAACATTATGGATGCGGACTTCTTTCAAGAGTGACCCACACAAGGTTTTTGCATAAAAGCTATTCTGTGAATATTTTTAAAGGATTTTATTTATTATTTTTAGAGAGAGGAGAAGGGAGAGAGGCAGAGAGGGAGAGATACAGAGAGACATCAAAGTATGGTTGCCTCTCACCTGCCTCCAGCTACGGACCTGGCTAGAGACCTGGCTTGCAACCTGGTTGTGTGCTCTGACTGGGAATTGGACTCAGACATTTTTATGACAAAGTTGCCTTGGAAAGTTTCTGTGAAAGAAGTGGCAGAAGAGATTTTTGCACAAGTATGGGAGACATTGTTTTAGTTGATATGAAATGAACCACGAGGCAAAGCAAAATTATGTATTTTTACATTGTAATGTAATATCTAATATAACAGTATTTGTACCGATGCAGATTGAGGGGAACCCATAGATTCAAGACATTTAAATCCTCTAGTGCACTGTTCAATCATTTTGTGGCATGAACACCAAAATTATGCTTTTACGTGGCTGAGAATTCATGAGTGAGTTTTACCTCCCATTTTCACCATCTCTTTCCCCCAAAGTAATAGCTCTCACCTGAATTGTGTTTTATTCGTCTGATGTAGTGCTTTCATGGACATTACCTAATTGGTTCATCACAGAGATTTTAACACATGGGAAGGGCAGGTACAGCTAATTCCATTTTACTAATGTAGCAACAGAATTTCAGAGACCTTAAGTAACCTAAAAAGTGAATGTCAGAAACCACAGACTCAGCTTCTGGATTGTACACCAGACTAGATTCAAAGCAGATGGTAGGCTGGCTGAGAGAGAACCTCAGCACCAAGTGATGGTCACTTGGTGACCATCCCAAGTGAGCCATTGGGATGGTCTCCGTGGGCAGAGTGAATGGGTCTTTAACCCTGCCACTACTGCCTTGTGTAAGCTGACGTGTGACAGGGGCTTCTATGTTACATAAAAGACATAAACTGTCTATTCAAACTGCAGGGATGTCTGATGTGATGAGAATGCAGAAAAGCAATCCATCAGAGGCTATTAAAAAAAAAAAGGTATATGCTCCAGGACAAATTTTGCATCTCAATTTGTTCTTTTGGTTAGTACACTAACCAAGAACTGGATCTAGTCCTAAAAATCATTGCATCAGGAGCTGGGGTACATTATTCATCCTGTCTGGGGTGTCTTGATGTCTGTGGGTAGAATTCACCCATATGTTGCTAGCTCTAGATTGGACGGTTTATGCCACTATTTTAATTGGGAATTTTCCTCCCACTATAAGGTTTGAAAACCATATAACCCAGTTAACTGTCCTCCCACATCATATTATTACTTGAAATTTTGTGCTTTTGCCAAAGTCACTCCCCTGCCAGGGAATCTTTATTCCTTCTATTGTTTTCTCTCCCAGCTTTACTGAGATGTAATTGACATTCATGTAAGTTTTAGGTGTATAGTATGACTATTTCATAAATGTATGTATTGGGAAATAATTACCACAATAAAGTGATTGAACACATCCATCATCTTAGGTAATTATTTTATTTTTGGCATGGGTGTTGAGAACATTTAAGATTTCCTCTCTGCTATCCAAATATTCTTTTATCTTGTTGCTTCATTTGAAGTTCCACCTCCTGCTGATGCTCTTTATTGGTCAAACCCACTAAGAAGCCAGAGGACACGTGGGCCTATTGATGTGAATCATGCACATAACCTTTCTAGGGTGCAGAGAAGAATTCAAAATGGTGAAGGGTGGACCCGGAGGGACAATAACCGGTGGTAATGAGTGATATCCAGCACAAGCATCACACCATTTATTACTCTTCTTTGGCATCTTTCAAGTTTCTAACATGTTGTAGGGCCGACTGACAATTGGTAGAACCAAAACGGCAGAGCCATAAACACCAAACATTGCACATAATTCCTATAGTCACTTACCAAAGGGAATCATCATGGATTTTTCCATACTGAATAGTACTTTGATTATTCATCAAAATTTTTTGGTTCCAGCTAACCAAATATAGAACCATCATTTGAAGCATCATCAAGAATGCAAGGAACAAAAGCTTCTGAGTAAATAGCAGTGACATGCTAAGTGGGTGGCACGTGGCAAGATCTGAGTAGGATGATTCACTGTTTATTTCATCGAAAACCAGTTTTATAGCTTCTTGAATTTCAGTTACTCTTCTGAAAAGACATACTTCAGCTTGGAAATTTTGCTCATCTCCAGAAAAAGTGTTTTAATTATATTTTCATATTCCCTGTTATTTAAATTTCAGTGAATGTTACTAATCCCCCACAAAAAGACTCCCAGCCCTCTAACTCTTTCCTTACTTGTGACAAAATGTATGAGGGCAGATCTCGGCATCTCAGGGAGCAAAATTAAGAAAACATTTTCAGTTAAGGTTCAAATGGAATCAATTTGAATTAAAATCTATTGATATACGAGGTCTGTCCCAAAAGTATTGGCTGTGCAAACTGTTTTAATGATAGTGACATTGGCTTGATACTTTTGGGACAGACCTTGTTTATGATGGTAAAAAAAAAAACAGTTTTCAGCTGCTAAACATCTTGGGATTAAAGATATTAAAACACTGTGGAGCAATGTCAGAAAGATATCTGAGCCAATGCTGTTGAACATCAAAGTTACTTCAGGTGTCAACTGCTCTGATAGAATATAAAGAAAACCTGATGAATTTCATCCTGGGGTTAAGGAAGAAAAGTTCTGCTATGGATAAGGAAGGAAAAAAAGAGTTTGTGTGGCTCTAAAATATACCCTTGAACCACCGGATGGGAAAGCTTATTAAAAAATCTCAAGGTTACAAAAGCTGAAGAGGGTTCTAAATTCAAGATTGAGTAAGTGCACTTTAAATTTTATTTATTTCCTCATTGGCGCATAAATGTTTATACTTTTGATTATTTTAATATAATACGTGAAGTTGATACATCTTGGCAGGGAGTTGTCAAACATGAGAGAATTATACAAAGATAGTGGAAGGAGAACTGATAGAAATGATAATTGACAGGTGACATTGATTGATTTCATTTCAACAAATTATTATTATTTTGCTATTCCCTGCAGTCATTTGGTACATGTGTTAGAAGAAGGAGGGGACCCAGTTGTTCTTAAGAGCTTGTCTTGCCTTTTTTTTTTGTTTTAAATCAAGCAAATTCTGTCCTCCATCAGTTTTGTGTTACTGGGTTTCAGGTCTCTTTCCTTTTAGGACCTAAGGTGTCCCATAGGTAGTAGACATGTAAATGAAACTGTTAAATTCCAAATGTCTACCTCACCTCCAAGTAAGAGAGGGCTCACCTCTCAACTTTCAGGTCATTCAGATGCTATCCCTGCGCCCATTCATGAGCACTAGGAACATAGGGGTGAACATTACAGAAAAGTTACCTATCCCCATACATCATACATGTGGATGTCAGGAACTAGGTACTAAATAGATGAATGAGATATGTTCAGTGGAATGAGAGAAAATGTATACATTCTAATATTTAAGGGTGATGAAGAAAACAAAGTAAGATAATGTGATGGAGAGTAACAGTGTGTGTGAACTATTTTAAATCGAGTGGTCTTGGAGGGCCTTTCTGTAGGGGGCGTGTTTTAATTGAGACCTGAATGATAGGAACAGGTTGATATGAATAGGTGAGAAGACAGAATGTTATAGCCGAATTGAAAAGCAAGCACAAAGGCCCTGAAGTGGGAACATACTGTAAATTCAAGGTAAGCAAGGGATGGGTGAATGTGTTTTAGAGAAAATCCTAAAATGATATTTCTTTTATTTAGAGAAAAGTCTAACATGGTATTTGATTCCACAGTCAAAAAATTATATTGGTCTAAACTTATGTTATTAAGTGGTTCCCAGGGTACAAGGCCTTTTGAAACGGGTTGTTGCTTAAAAAGATTTCAAATAATTAGGGAGGAAAAATTAAGTTTCCCAAATTGGATAAGGATTTTAGCAACAAATCAACTTACATTTATTGAACATCTGCTAGGTGCTATGTATATTATGAGCAAGCTCTATGAAAAAATGCAAAGTAACATAAGATATAACTTTTAGCCTCACGAAGAGCAGGGTTCAGATAAGAATGAGACAACATCAATCCAGGTGCAAAGGAATCATGAAGTGGTAAAAGCAGAAAGAAAAGTTGCTTGTGGATCGCAGGCTCACAATGGCTTCTTGGAAGAAATGAGACTTGAACTGGGAGGAAGTCAGAGTTAAGTGACCAGAGATGGGTGGGGCTTGTGGTAAAGAGCAGGAGTGACAGGAATCGGTGATTTGTCAGGTACTTCTTGTTGCCTTCCTTCCTTCTTCATACTGCAAAGTTTAATAAAATGTTCAGAAATTGATTTTGTTTTGGCATGATCAAACTATGTAGCAAAGGTATTAAGAACTAGGGCGAGGCTTTTTTCCTTACAGGAATTCTTTCTATGCTATTTAGTAGGAATATTTAGTAGAAAGTCTTTTCTATCCTACCAGATGGTGGGTCATCACATGAAGAAAACTCCATTTTGATGATGCTTCACAATTGTAAACAAATGTAGCTGCATTCAGTATTGACGAATAAAGGGGATGTGATGTAATAAATGCCCATTCTTGAAACCTACCTCATTTCTTCCATGATGAAGTTGGTGACTCAGGTTGCCAATGGGTCCCATGTATCATCAAAGTTACACTTTCCATTGTCTTCTAAATAATGATCCTTGTAGGTCAATTAAAGTTGTTGATGTAGCCAAAGTTGCTGGATGCCTTGCTGTGGGGCTGGCCCGATACTGAACACAGACTGAAGCACATAAAGGAATATGGCTCAGTGAGCAGTTGTTAAGTCAGTAATGTGAGTGGACTCAGCACCTTCTTAATGCTTGCTGCTCATTGAGTCAGGTGCACACAGTTTGCTGAGGGTCAGGTCAGTAACTTGTTCTCCCTTTTATGCATCTGCTTGGTATACCTCTCTGTTGGAGTACAGCTGCTACAGACTGCGGTGTTAACTGTGTGTGTGCGTGCGCATGCTTCTAAAAAATAGACCCATGCCTATTTTTTTAAGGTAACTTGAAAAAAATTTTTATTTATTATTTTCAGAGAGAAGGGCAGGGAGGGAGGAAGAAAGGGAGAGGAACATCAATGTATGGTTGCCTTTCACCTGCCTCCAGCTAAGGACCTGGCTGGAGACCTGGCTTGCAACCTGGTTATGTGCCCTGACTGGGGAATCCGAACCAGTGATCTTTGGGTTCGCAGGCTGGTGCTAATCCACTGAGCCATACCAGACAGGGCCCCCATGTCTATTTTCCTAAGGTCTTAGAATGGTTCTTAAAATGGCTAATCATAGAAACTGGTGTTTACTGAGTATCTTACCACTGGTCTGGCTTTATACCAGATGCCTTCACGTTAAAATCTTCACAAATCTCACAAGAGGTTTTTTTTTTTAATTTTTAATTTTATACATGACATACCTGAGCCTCACAGACATTCAACTAACTTGCCCAAAGTCACACAGTGAACCTTAGAGCCAGTGTTAGGCAGAGAAAATTATTGTAATGCCATCCAAAGGAACCAAGTTTTCAAATGAATAGAAACTAGCTAATCATGAAAATTACTTGGGTCTTAACAACACAGGTGCTTGGGACTCAGCCCAAACCATTTGGACAAGAACTTCCAAATGGGGCCCAGGTGCCAACGTGTTTTTTAAACGCTCCCCACCCAGTGCTTTTCAAGGTCAGGGAGTTTTGAGATTCACCGACCCCTTAGGAGAGGACGAATGCCTTCATTTGTATGCACACATTTCTGTCAGATGCTTCAAATGAAGTCATTAACCAAAATGCATCTCGAGAGTTTGGGTCATTGAGTTTACAATCAAATGAAATACATTTCCGGGTGATAGAACAGTAAAGGACATGAAGAGGACCAGGGTGATGTATGCGCACAGAATGTAGCCACTGAGGGATGCAGCACAGATACTGACCCAAAGACAGCTAGTGGCCACAGGGCAGCTGCAGAGACACATTGAAGAAGGAGCAGGGACTTCACAACGTCCTTGCACCACGTGTAAGGTGGTCACTGGCATTCAGCTCCCTGTCCCTGGAGAGGGGAGTCATATGTGGCCAACAGGCTAATCACATTGTACTAACCTGCTACACAGGGGTGCTGAGAACTTCATATTCCTTTGTGGAATAGAGTAAGAATTAAAAAAAAAAAAAGAAATCATATGTGAAAAGTCTTTCTGTCTGTAAAGGGCTGTGTAACAGCAAGGATTTGGCTTCCTCCTCAGGGCAATGAGTGACTCGGTAGGTTGAGCTCCAATATAAGTGGTGAAACAGTTGCAGAGCATATAGAATTTGGACTTAGGTATCAGATTTATGCTGTGTGACCTTGGGAAAGTCCCCTGACTTGTCTGAACCTCTTTTTCTCTAAAATGTGGATAATTAGAAGGCTGGTGTGAGAATTACAGATAATTTGCTCATACATTCATTTAATGAGTATTTCTTGAGTAAATAATTGGGTTGGCAAAAAAATCTGTATGTTTTTTTATAAAATATTTTTAATGTTCACCAATAACTTTATTTATGTATTTATTTTCAAGACTTTATTATTTTTAGGGAGGGGGTAAGGGGAGAGGCAGAGAGGGAGATAGACATCAATGTATGGTTGCCTTTCACCTGCCTCCAGCTAAGGACCTGGCTGGAGACCTGGCTTGCAACCTGGTTATATGCCCTGGCTGGGAATCGAACCATTGACTTTAAGGTTCACAGGCCAGTGCCTTATCTACTGTGCCACCAGCCAGGGCCAACTTTATTTGGATACTTTGAGTATGTTGGCTATCTTCTGTGTGGCTATCTTCTGTGTGGTAGGATATTCATTGTTCTCAATGAATATCTCAATTTGATCATATCAACTTCAACTAGCCTACCCGATGGTGGAGCATCATCCAGTGAGAAATCTCTAGCACGAAACTTTGCAAACCACTTTTGACTCATTTGATCAGTCGTAGCACCTTCTTCCTACACTGCACAAAAAAATTTTTTTTTGGCATTTCAGTTGCATTTTTACCTTTCTTGAAATAATGAAGCATAACGTGCCAGAAATGTTGAGCATTTCCTTCCATCTTCAACATTAAAATGGCTACACAAAAATTCACCAATTTTTATGGGTTTCTTACATGCATGCTGATATGACAGCTGTCACAATACAATCTAACAGCATTGCTTCAAATGAAGTTAAAGACAACTAAGCTCTACTAGAGCCATCGTATGGCTCCACTCAGTTGTGCATCTGGCAAGTTGCTTAAACTTTTCCTTCTCCACTTGTTTATTCTGAAAAATGTTAAACCTAGGGAAAAGGTGAACGAAAAGTACAGTAAGTACGCATATCCTTCACCTGGATTGACCAACTTTACTATTTTGCAATATTTACTTTTTCTTATACTCTTAAGTACATATTATCTCTATTATTATTATTGTTAACCATTTACGAGGGGGTTTTTGACATAATGACCCTTCATTACCATTTCATCATGTACCATCTAACAATAAGAACAATCTCCTACATAGTCAATTATCAAATTCAGAACACTTGATATTGATACAATTATCTAATATAATTCTTCATTTAAGTATAACTGATTTCTCCCCAAAATGTTCTTTATAACCATTTTCTTTTTCTGGTGCAGGGCCCAGATTCAGGATATTATATTGGATGTTATATTGCTTTAAATATCATGTCTCATTAGTCTCTTGACCTTAGCTTTTTTTTTTTTGTGATGCCCAAGGGGCAAACAGGTTTATTGGGGCCACAGCCAGTGATCAGCGGTTGAAAAATATGGAACGCTTTATGAATTTGCGTGTCATCCTTGCGCAGGGGCCATGCTAATCTTCTCTGTATCGTTCCAATTTTAGCATATGTGCTGCCGAAGCGAGCACAACCTTAGCGTTTTTGTTTGTTTGTTTGTTTTGTTTTTATGCCATTGTTATTTTTGAAGAGACTGGCCAGCTGCTTCATAGAGTGTCATCCATTTTGTATTAAAGTTTGTAATGATTTAATTCAGAACATGTGTTATTGGCAAACACACCACATAAGTGAGGCCGTGCGCTGCTCAGCACATGCACCTGGAGGCACTTGGACTTAGTTGGCTTCATTATGGCGGTGGTAATGTGGTGCTTGCCTAAGGTGTTATACAGCAGATTTCTCCACTGGAAAGGTATCCATTTTCCTTTTTATTTAGTTAGCAAGGTATCTGTTGAGAAATGCTATGTAAGTATCCTTTTCCCTACCAAACGTTCAAGAGATGATTTTCCACCCATTCATAATTCTCATCTGAGGAAATATTCCTATGGACTCAGTTGTATAGAAGGTTGCAAAATGGTGATTTTTTGACTATCATTTCTTTTATATTATTTGGCATTTTACTATGAAGATCTTTCTCTTTACCCTCTCTATATGTGCATTCATGCATACATGCATGTATTCATCTGTTACTTGTCTCAATACGAATCCATGATTATTTAATTAAAAAAATTCAGTGGTTACAAACTGTTACTATCATTATTTTCATGGCCAAATTGTCCCAGCTTTGTTAGTAAGAGCCCATTTAATCTGCTTCCCCTTTTTTCCTTTTTTTTTTTTTTTTTTGAATGCTTCCTTATTTTCTTTCCCCCACTCTCAAATATTCAAGGCTTACCTTCCTCAGCCTTGGATCAGCCATTTCTTCCAGGATCCTTAGTTCCTTGTAGCAAAGAATCACACCTGTTTAACTAAGTACCATTATTTAAAAATTTATAAAAAGGGATAGCAATAGAACAATACTTGCAGAGTTGTTTTGAATATTAAATGAGAAAAGCTGTGGAAAAGCTGTGTGATATCTGGCACATAGTATGTGCTCAATAAATTAATTTTATTTTAACTATTTCCAAGGCAGTATAAATAGTCGAAAACATGGCTGGATATTTCAGGGCAAAACTGAAAATTACAGTAGGTGAATTTAAGAAAATGTAAATTATACTTGTAAAAAATGAAATAAATATCATAAAATAATTTTAAAAATGTGAATTATAATGTCCTCTGAAGGAAAGCAAAGAGTTAACAGATTTTTATAATCAGTCCCTAAATAAATGCTTTGCCTCTTGATGCATAGACGGGAAGCAGTTTGCCATCACATGTGGCATTTTAGCATAAACAGTTACCAATCTTGTGCTTAAGTCTTTATGCAAATAACGGAGAAAATAAGTCATCCTCTCAAGTAAATGAAGTCTTAGTTTTGATGATGTGGGAAGAGATTTTACATAAGACTGTAAATCCTAAAGCATTTCAGTTGAAATTATTTGCAAAAATTTCTTTAAGAAGGGAGCTTCATGTGGAGAGAGATTGGTCCCATTTTAGATATAGAACCAAGCAGCGTGAGAATGTAATACTAGAGGCTGACTGACAGTGAAGAGGAGTTTGCCTTGCTTCATTGTTTCTAATTTTCCTGACCATGAGCTTGGCTTGGAGGGTGGGTCTTCATGTGTGTGAACATTTTCTTAAAATCGTCTTTAATTATTATTCAAGTAATAGATATTTCTTGAAGACACATTAGAATATACCAATAAGCAAAAAGAAAAAAAATTGTCTTCATTCCACTGCCAAAAGTCAGCTGTTAATAACATTTTAGGTGTTATGTTTTTTTATAATATGTACTTGTATGTGTATTTATTTACATATTGCAGTATATTGTGTTGCAATATTGCATGTACCTGTCTGTTCTTTTAATAGCATATCTAAACATTTTCATGGTGATACATATTTTATACCTTTCATTTTCATGAATACAAAATAATTATATGGTTGTATAAAAATGTATTTAACCAACACCTCATTGCTGAATATTGTTTTTTTCTTTTTTAAGATTTTATTAGTTTTAGAGAGAGGGGAGGGGAGGGAGGAAGAAAGAGAGAGAAACATCAATGTATGGCCGTCTTTCCAGTGCTTAAGTGGGGACCTGGCTGGAGACCTGGCTTGCAACCTGGTTATGTGCCCTGACTGGGAAATGAACCAGTGACCCTTGGGTTCGCAGGTCCACACTCACTCCACCGAGCCACACAAGCCAGGGTCCTGAGTGTTGTTTTTAATATTTCCCTATTAACTACATCTCTTTGCAAGTTAATTAATTACAACTGCTGTTTGTCTCTTCCATTGGATATAGAGGTACTTGGAATCCTGAAACATATCTTGTTTATCTACACATCCCTAACACCCAGTAGTGTGCCTGGACCCACCTGGCACTCAATAGATATTTCTTAAAGGCATGCATAGCCTGTATCTCAAGCTCATTCTTACCTTTAGGATTTTGTGTCTGTGGTCAGATACTGGGTAAGACAGAATGGGAATTGAGATCTTCTGAATCTCTCTTAACCCCCTAAGTGATGATGTTTTAGATATACAGATGGGAGGTAGAGAGGCAGCTGTCATTTTTGTATGAACTAATAAAAGTTACATCTCATGATGTTCCTTGGTACACTGGAGGGAAGGGGAGAGCGCATTTGCATAAGGGCCAGGAACTTTGTGAGCATAAATGCATTGACATCTGCCCACCTGTTGGTGAAGCTGAAAGGTACTAGATGTTTTGATTGACTAGATGGGGGTGACCGGGGTCTATTAGGAGAAAAAGTTTCAAAGGGAAGCTTGCATTGGGAAAAGAGAGAGGAGTATTCCTTCCACTAGGGTCTTGTTCTCATATAACTCATGGTCGGTGCTCTAAGGCCCTCTGAACCCAGCTGCTTGACCCAAGAGTTCTGCTTTGGGGCAAAAGAAAAGCATGCAAGTGGACACTTGTTAAAAGGCTATCACCTTGGGAGTTCCAGGGAGGGGGCACTGCTGAGTCCTGGGTAAATGTCTAAATTTGTTTGGCTCTTGTCGCAATGAAGAAAGTAGCCAACTCTGTGGGGTGAATTTTTGTAGCAACATCACATAATAGTGGTGAGGGCAAAGAAGCAGGAAGCTGGGGCCTTCTGCTGGGCTGAGAACATTTTTGTTCCTTTTTTTTTTTTAAAGATTTTATTTATTATTTCCAGAGAGGGAAAGGGAGAGAGGCAGAGGGAGAGAAACACCAATGTACGGTTGCCTTTCACCTGCCCATTTTTGGTCTTTTTTTAAGCCTAATTTAGACTGAGTCAGTGGCCACAGATATTGTACAGCTGAGTGGGGTGGTGCTGGTTTTTATTTTATTTCATTTATCCTCACCAAAGGACATTTTTTTTCATTGCTTTAGAGAGAGAGGAAGGGAAAGAGGAAGAGGGAGAGAGAAGCATCCATCAGTTGCTTCCTGTTCGCACCCAGACTAGGGATTGTACTCAAATGGATCGGGGATCAAACCTGCAAACATGACTGCGAATTGAACCCTCAACCCCTTGGCTACTGGACGATGCTCCAGTCAACTGAGCCACACTGGTCAAGGCAGGATGGTGCTGATTTTTATCAGGGGCCACCAGAATCCCTGCTGGTATGGACTAGTGGCGTAGTGGGGAATTAAAGAAATGAAAGAAACACAAAACATATTCAAAGCTAGCAAAGTGTGTTGTATCAGAAGTGAGTGCCCTCTTATTGTTTTACCCTATTCAAGCTATTACTTGTTTCCAAGTATATCAATCAGCTCTTGTTATATAAGAAAACTCTGTGGCTAAAAATGCTTTTTTTTTTTTTTCCCCACACGGCTGCCCGTTGAACTTCACACTGCAAGTCCAGGTGAACTTGGCTCCTCATAGAAAGTTGGTGCCAGGTCTGGGGCCCAGGCTGGGGAAGCAGCAGGTACCTGGGGTGGCTCTTCTCAACAGGGTGTCAGAAGCACAAGGAGGTGTGTCCCACTGTAGGAGCGCATTCCAAGCCTTTGCTTGCAAACCTTCTGTTGGGCAAAGCGAGTCACAAGTTCACTCCCAGAGTTGATATGCAGGGGAATCCACTCAGTCTCTGATGGAGGAACTGCAGTCACATGTCAAAGTCTATAGATAGGGTTGGCAGAGGGCAGGATTTAGATGGTATGTCAGTTGATCCCTCCAAAGATGATACTGACTTCTCTGAGCTTTTTGTTTCCTATCTGAGCTTTTCGTCTTCTATTTCCTTCCTCATGGAAATGTCTCTCTTCAGAGCTCCTGTAGGAGTAACTTTATCTTCGGATTCAGTTGAACTTGGTTTGGATTGTTTATGTTTCTTAATCTCGTCTCAGCTAAATTGTAAGCAACTCAATCTGGAGACCATATCTTATGTTTTTTAATATTTCCTGCATGTATTACAACAGTGGTATAACATATGCCTTTATTAGTTACCAATAAAAACCCAAGTAATATATTTGTCAAGCCACGTAGGAAGCATTTCCTAGAGAAACAGAAATCTTACATTTGCTAAATTTTAATAGAAGATTCTCATGAAAGGTAGGCTATTGGCATGCAATACCTTCTTAAGGAATTTGGCATAAGCTAGCTTGCCTACACCTTTCTCAAATAAATACAAATTGGAACGCAGAAGGAGTTGTGTGTTTCTGGGCTGCCCGCTGCTGTAATATTAACTATTTCTGGCTTAATGGCAGGCTGTCTCCTCTATAATCAAAAGAAAAAGTACAGATCGACAATTCTCCCAACCATTCAAATGTCCTTAAAAAAAAATGAAATTGGATGGTAAGTAACAGGCATTTTGCATGTGCTAGTTATTTTGCCCTGATGGATCTGCAAATTTCTAAGAGCATAGAGAATAAGAACTGCAGCTTATTTTTAAGTACAAATCTTGGGTGAAGCAAATAAAGTCACATTTATTTATTCATCTATTTGTTTGTGCTATTAGAAAATCACTTGGCACTGAATGTGAGGGAGAATACTTATTAGACTAATAACAGAATCAGAAATGAGGCATGTAGCCAATCTACCTCTAGAAAATAATGTGGAGTTATGGAACGTTAAGAATCTGTAAAGATCAATGGGAGCCAAGAGCTAAAAATAGGTAAGTAGCATAGAGAGAAAAGGGAAAAGTGTAAGAAAACACCAAGAAACCACAAACAGTGTTTAAGATGGTTATTTGGTTTCTGTTCCCTGGTGAAAATACCTGAAATCATATTCAGAGACATTGAGAAATTCCTCTGGACATATTATTTTATATGCACAATGCCTAACCTCCTGGGGGTATCTTATTTTCCATTTTAACAGGTACAATCAATCAATCAATCTCTCTCTCTCTCTCTCTCTCTCTCTCTCTCTCACACACACACACACACACACACACACACATACACACACCTTTGACTTACCTAACGAAATGCATTGTCGATTTATGAGTATAACTATTTCAATAAAATGTGTTAGTGTGAGCAGTAAAAAAATGAAGATGGTTGTAATGGGTAAAGCTGATTCTTAACTATAATGCTTCCAGTGTACAAATGGAAAAATGTATAAGTAATTTTTTAAAAAGATTTTATTTATTATTTTTCAGAGAGACAGGAAAGGAGAGGCAGAGAGGGAGGGAAACATCAATGTATGGTTGCCTCTCACCTGCCTCCAGCCATTGACCTGGCTGGAGACCTGGCTTGCAACCTGGTTATGTGCCCTGATTGGGGAATCGAACCAGCAACCTTTGGGTTCGCAGGCAGGTGCCTTATCCACTGTGCCACCAGCCAAGGCCGTATAAGTAATTTTTAATATTGAAAGCATCCTCATATAATTTGGGAGACAATGTAATATGCTTTCTTTGACAGGAATATAGATTTTTTTAAAAGATTCCATTCATTATTTTTTTAGAGAGAGGGGAAGGGAGAAAGAAAGGGAGAGAAATATTAATATATGGTTGCCTTTCACCTGCCTCCAGCTGGGAACCTGGCTGAGACCTGGCTGGGAATCAAACCAGCAACACTTGGGTTTGCAGGCTGGTGCTCAATCCACTGAGCCATACCAGCCAGAGCCTAGAAATGTTGGTGTTTTGATGAGAGTTTTATTTGTAATTCCCCCTCATGTATTCAGTGCAAAGCTGGAAGACCATGGCATAAAATCAGGCAGTTTTATTTTCAGTAATTTCAATGCATTTATTTTCCTGTAGAAACCATCATGTTTTAACCTTCCTTGTCCCTCAGATCCCAAGGACATCTCATAATTCATGTTCTATATTCTAGAAAAATAGGTGAAAATGACAAAAAGCCTATCTTTCCCTCCCATGCTTCTAGTATTCACAAAATTATTTTTGGCCCCAACCTATAACTTAGCCTATTTTGCAAGTTGATAAGAAATAGTAAAATATAATCTTTTGTATTAATTTACCCTGTCCTCCCATGTATCTATTATCATTTGAGAGCTTTTTTTTTTCATATCTTTACCGTATCTTAAACTTACACAGTTTGTTTATTATTTTTAGAAAGAGGGGAAGGGAGAGAGGCAGAGAGGGAGAGAGACATCAACATGTGGCTGCCCCTTCACCTGCCTCCAGCTGGGGACCTGGCTGGAGACCTGGCTGGGAATTGAACCAGCAACCTTTGGGTTTGCAGGCTGGTGCCTTATCCACTGTGCCACCAGCCAGGGCTTAACAGTTTTAATCTGATCTCTGATCTTTGGGAACTTGGCAGAGGACCAGGATCACATGGGCACATTGTGTTAGTCTCTGGCTGCCATATCAGAGTTTTGCAGACTGGGTGGCACAAACGACAAGGGTGTAATTTTCTCGCAGTTTCAGAGGCTAAAAGTCAGAGATGAAGGCATTGATGGGGCTGATGTCTTTTGAGGCCTTGCTTCTTGGTTTGCAGATAGCTATCTTCTCACTGTGTCTTCACTTGGTGTTCTGCCTCTGCTTCTCTGTGTTTTCATCTTCCCTGCTTATGAGGACATCAGTTATATTAGCCATATGACTCATTTTACCATATCACCTCTTCAAAGGCTCTATATTCACATACAGTAAATTTAAGGTGTTGGAGATCAGGCCTTCAGTACAGGAATTTAAGGGGAACACATTTCACTCCTAACACACACCTCTCACCAATATGGTGCAAGAATCTTTAGGCCATTTTTATCTGTAGAGAAAAACTTCAGTTTTAAGTTATAATTTTCTGCATCACATCAGTATAAATATTTGTGGTTCACCCTATGGTTGGCCAGCCAGAAGGTCCTCAGGGATTAAAAAAAAAGTGCTTTCAATATTCCAACACTTTCACTAGGTAATTCAATCCTATTGGACAGACTGCCTGCATTTGAAATCTATATCCATGTTGAATAAAGGCTAGATATGTTCTTTTTTCCCACCTTTTACTCCCCAACCCATCCCTGACAAGTGAGATGAAGTTCTTTGGGAGAAAGGATTAAAAGTAGAAGAATCAAAAAGAAACATCAGATTTTATTCCAAAAACTCTTCCAGGCTTTCATCCAAATCATCATGTATACATTTTTATTTTTCAAAGATCTGTTATCACAGTGAGAGTGGCATAGCATAACCCTTCTATCATATAACATCCCTTCTAGGTGCAATGCTACATATATCTGAGATGTTACAGTTCCTCCCCCCTTTCCTTTCTTCTTGCTCCTTCCCCGCTCTGTCATTTCCTCAACTCTCTAATTTCCTAATTCACACATACAAAGAGGCAGGGTCAGCCTCAAGTAAACTGATTGCTAATGCAATTCATTTACCATTCATCTCTCTGTTCTCACTCTGAGTCATCTGGTGAGGACAATGAAGTTAATGAGGACACGGAATGAAGAGAAGCAAGGGAAGGAAGGATGATACGGAAAGCGCAGGACTGAGAAATATGGAGAAAGGGGATAGGCTATGACCTCAGTCAGAGTCACCCTGGAACCTAGAAGCAAGGAAAAGAATGAGGTCTTCTTCTGTGCCCCTCAATGCATTAGAATGCAGCTGATCACATTACCCAATTGGATTTTCTGACCAAAAAATCTCAGTTGAAGCAAAGATGTTATTCTGAAGATAATATGTGTATAGGAATGATTATATGGCTTTGGTATGTTATTTCCTTGCTGTGAAGGAGAATATATTATTTCTTTATAGAAGTAGCACAGTTTCCATAGGTATGAGGGATAATTTACAAACAAAATAATAGAATCTACTAATGTAGAAAGCAGCAAGTTGTCATGGGGAAGATGGTTTTTTTTTGGGCCCCTGCAGAATGAACAGTGCCAGCACGCTGTCACAGGGTAATGCTGTGCAGTTGTTTGCAGGTCATGTTGTTCGGTAAACTGGTCCAGCACTATTAAGAAGGAATTATAGAAAGCAAAGCACATTGTTTTTCTGCTTGATGGCCAGAAGTAATTTTAATAGATTCCTACGCATTGTCTCTAGGCCAGCTGGGAACATATGGAAATTATCTTTACTTGTTAATAATTGTGTTGCTGATGGGAATTGTAAAGAGGATTTATTTTAATCATCTTAGGACTTATTAAAGGGACTGTTGATAGCTGGAGGCTAAGAGGATTAATTACTTCTGGTATGTTCACTAGCAGACCCATGTGAAAGTGGGATTTTTATCTGTCAGGAGACAACATACCCACTCCCACTGTCCTAGTGTCGTAGGTGTTCAAGGAGCCTGGGACCGCTGTGAGGTCAGAAATCAAAGCCCAGTGGTGACAGGTCAATAAATACTCTAAAACAACTCTTATTGTTCTGCATGTTAAGCTCACTAAAGCAGTTTAGGTGCTGGGTTTGGCTTGGGCAGTTCCATTAATTATATGGTCCTGGGCAAATTACTTCAATTTGCTCTGCCTCAGTGTTTTGTTTTTTTTTTTTTTTTTAAAGATTTTATTTCATCATTTCTAGAAAGAGGGGAAGGGAGAGAGGCAGAGAGGGAGAGAAACATCCATGTATGGTTGCTTTTCACCTGCCTCCAGCCACAGACCTGGCTGGAGACCTGTTTTGCAACCTTGTTATGTGCCCTGGCTGGGGAATTGAACCTGCGACCTTTGGGTTCGCAGGCCGGCACCTTATCCACTGAGCTACCAGCCAGGGCTGCCTCAGTGTTTTTATCTGCAAAAATGGTGATAACAATAGCCACTGCCTATCTGCAGCCACACTTTGAAGGTCAAATAAGATGATACATGTCAATTTTATAGCACTAAGCCTGACATAGAGTGAATGCTCAGTAAATTACAATCATTCATATTAATATTACTATTGTTATTTTTGTGCTTAAAATCTATATCTGCTTCATTATATATGTTAGAAAGAGGAACCCAAACTAACAGAATATTGAGGGGAGAATAGGCCTAGGCCTAGAATTTTGATGATATACATTGCAAAATAAAGGGTCTGCAATTTGGAAAATAGAGTTTACAACCTTTCCTGCATAGAAAATTCATGATGCTCCAATTCTCTCCACTTCCTTTAACTCCCTAGACAGCAACTTAAGATACATTGTCATGCTTTGTTTATTTTATTTTGCTTGTACCTTTGTTACTCAAAAATAACATTCTTATCTAAATAAGGGTGTGTGGTATTTTCTTCAGCTATTTTTAAAATGTAAAATATTTACAATCAGATTTGGTTTTTTTATTTTTTATTTTTATCCAGTCTATTCTCTAAAATTAAATATCTGTAGCCCTTCCAATGAATAAGCAGGGTTTGTGGGGGTGTAATTATAAAGCAAGTTTATTTTTGTCTTCCAATACCTTCTTAAATTTATTCTGGGGGGTTGGTTCTTTTGTTGGCCTTTGATGAAATTTAAGAAATGTCCCATGATTTTGATGGTAACTTTTAGGTAATAAATCAACATTTAGTCAGGAATTCATTTGTCCTATCCAAAGCAATTGCAGGCCACTCTAGGTTTAGCACTGGTGGAGACAAAAGGGTAAAGAGGACATGAATATCTATGCTTGCCTACTATTGTTTGCTAGCCTAGCATCAATACTTTATAGATCTGGTAGGTGTTTAACATTGAGTCGTTTGGATAATACATCAATTTAAAAATATGTAGTCCAGTACCTGGCTTATAGAAAGCACTTAATAATTAGCAGCTCTATTGTTGTTAATGCTATTATTATTATTGCTGCTACTGCTGCTGTTAATCTTACTACTATGAAAATCCTTGGAAAAAAATCTCTGAAACTTATATACAGTCAGTATGTAAGTTTGACTTATATACAGTCAGTATATAAGTTTGAGGTGGCAAAGATTTTTGCAAAGGTAAATATCTGACCTGAACTGGAATAGCATTACTTTTGAAATACATGTTAGTGTTTCAGAAAAAAAAAAAAGTTGAATCTTTTGTGGGTACTTTATGGGTTCATCAGAGACTCTGTGGCCCTTTGCCTTGGTTCCTCTCATCGTTGGGGATCTCTAACACCAACTTTTAGTCCCTTTGATAGAGTACATGCATCTTTCTCACTGGCTGGTTGGTTGGCTGGCTAGCTACTAACTCCTTCCTGAATGCTTAGTCATCTGGTGGCACTTTCACCTTCTTTCTATTTGTCCCTTCAGTGGACTCTTGGATATGACATGAGCTGAAGCTACACTGACTCTCTCTCATGTGTAGACTACATGTTTCTCCCCAATTATTCTAGGATTGCACATGAACCCCCCTATGAAGCAAGCTTTCTTTCCTGTTTCAAGCGGCATGCTAGCTGGATTCTGGACCCTTGTATTACTGAGAGATAAGCCTGACTCTCATCCAGTGTGTTTCTCAAGCTGCATGAGAAATACATGGAGCTTGTCAGGTAGTCTCATTATATTCCTTTCCCTAGGTCTGAGAAAAGCTGTCTGAGTCCACCTGGGAAAAGATCAAAATTTGGAGGCCTGCTTGGGCCAGGCTAAGCCTGTAAGACCTGCCTGGAAAACTGGGAAGGCTTGGTATATACATGTTTCCATGTTATAGCCAGTGGACCCCAGGGGAGGGGGAATTAGGCCATGAGAAAATATTTTAGACACCATGAAGCCTGGCCTGTTTTCTCACCTCACCTATTCCTTTGTTGTATGAACAGCAGAAGTTTTTCAAATTTTAACACACATCTTGACCTGAGTGAGATCTCCCTGCCCCGTTACTTGTTTTTTCCGTTTCCCTGTAATTAGCATTGATTAGCATTGATTGAGAAGCTACATGCCTTCAGGTTTACTGTGTTTCAATAAAAGATGTGAAGAAGGAAAAAATGGATCTTTGGCCTTATACTGCAGGTTGGGGGATCCCTCACAAAAAGCAGTCACAGCAAATCAACTTAGTTTTCCAAAATACTTCTTCTGATATCCAATTACTTTTACTCCTTTAATATCCTCAGCTTGGGTGTAGAGTTAATAGTAGAACAACAGGTTATTTTTCTTTGGCTCTTAATAAAGGAGTAACAGCCTATTGTTCTGGGACATACTATTATTATATGGGTACATCACAAGATAAGAAGCTTTATTCTAAACTAATTTATGGTTCCTCGTTATGCCCCATTCTTTCCTTTTCTTAATATTATCTCAAAGAGAGAATGTATGTTATGTAATAAATATATATCAATATAAATAAAGATAGAAAATTGTGGTAAAGTGCGCACAACATACATTTATCCTCTTAACCATTTTAAACTGTACAGTTCAGTGGTGTTAAGTATATTCACATTGTTGTAAAACATGAATCACATTTTAGAAAAGACTTTATTTATTATTTTTAGAGAGAAGGGAAAGGGAGAGGAAGAAAAGGAGAGAAGCATCAATGTATGGTTGCCTTTCACCTGCCTCCAGCTGGGGACCTGGGTGGAAACCTGGCTTGCAACCTGGGTATTTGCCCTGACTAGGAATCCAACCAGAGACACTTGGGTTTGCAGGCCAATGCCCGGACCACATTTTAAATATCCCATTCATTGTATATTGAAAAAAATCCAGCTTTTCCATGATTAACTTTTTAAAAAACTTTTTTTATTATTGGTTGTTCAACATTTAATCAGGCTTCTTCATATAAGGGGAACCCATATCAGGCCAAACATAGCCAATAAAGGGATATAATCCCATGAAAATTCAGTTCAGTAGCTATTATATAACCATGCTCAGCCTCGTGGAGATTATCATTGGAATGACAGGTAGGGACAGAAACAGCTCTTGAAACCTTGGCTTCCTGAGTCTCCATTCCACAGCTCTCCTATTAATAATACTTGAGTGTTCCTAGTCTGCCTGCTTCCTGTGGAACTGATACTATCTGCTTATTGTTGTCCTCTGCTTAATGTCTCATTTTTTCCTACATCATAATTTTGGTTTTCTCATAGTTTCTAGTTCATTATAATTTCTGTTTACTGCCTTCTGGCTCTGAAAACTGTTCCTGACTCCAGCTCAACCTCCCACAGTGAAATTCCTCTTTCTCTTGGTATTGGTATTTCCTAATTTAAGTTTTCAAGATGAAATTGAATTATCTTGGCTTATTTCTTCATACTATATGGGCACTGTTGGCCAAAGGGTTAGCTACCCTTGGGTCAAGATGTGGCCACATGTATGCTGCCTTTTGAGCAGAAGTTGGAGGGGATGGGTCCTCAGAAGAAGCCCTGGATGTAGCGGGCAAAATGATTTATTTTGTACTTAATAAAAAGCTTTGTGAACATGCTTCAATAAGAATCAGTCTTCCTATATTCACTTTTGCCCTCTTTGGCAGAAAATAGGAACTCGTATAGGAGGTGGATGCTAACAAAAGCTCTCTGAGAGGAAAGAATTGAAAAAAAGGCTCCTGATTTTCTGATTATAGTGGATTTGTTTGAGGGAGGGGTTGTTTTTCTGGTGTGGGTTCCCCTAGTAGTAGACCTGAGACAAGGATGCTACTGCAAGGAGTTTATTTGGAAGATGATAACAGGAAACACTGGTAAGGAAAGTGAAGAAATGAGGCAGCCTAGGAAAGACAGCCAGTAAAAAGTGTATTTCTTATGTGGTATTACCATGGCTTATTCTACTGCTTAATTCTGGGAAATGTAATCTCAATGTTATCTCAAATGAGCACCCAAGAGGCTGGATATTTATCTGCCAACTCTGTTTATCGTTGGTTGAAGGCTGCTTCTAAGCCATTGATTCTCTGACACTTCTAGCTTGCCCTGTGCACAGTTTATAGCTTCATGCCCTCAAACCACAATACATAGGGGTCTGCAGTCAGCAGCCTTTAATGTGCAGGGCTGAGAGCATTGTAGCTATGGGCAAGCTATGGGCCACATTTATCCCAATGCTCCTTACTTTCTCCTTTCTTGAATGAAACCTGATTTTATTCAGGTATTTATCCCTTAGGGAAGGTGACCTTAACTGAAAATCGAGGGCCAATCTGGAATGAATCTTAACCTGTCAGGGAGATTCCATTCCTTGTGGCTGCTTTTTAGTGTAGGTGTGAACCTGTGGTGCAATATGGCTTGATGTGGAAAATGAGGTTAGCTGGAGGAACTCTGGGAAGGATTTCTTCTTTCTTATAAGCTCATAGGAAAAGGCAGCATTGTATTTGCACTAGATTTGTCACTTATTCACGTGTCTCTTGGTACCATGAGCCCTGAACTAACCAACCCTAATGATGCCTTACCTTGGGATTTCTCATTTTGAGAGATGACGACTTTTTCCTGATCATCTAAATCATTTTGAGTCAAGTTTATTGCTACCTGCTCTCAAAGACATCCTAAGTGGCATAAGCCCAAAGTGTTGTAAGTATAGGATGAGAAAGCTCATTTCTTGAAATTTACAAAGAGGGTTATTAAGAGATTATAGGATGATGTCAGTCACTATGCTGTAACAAGTCTCATTCTCTTTGTACGACACTTAACATCCCTCTTAGAGGACAAACAGCATTCAGGGCCTTGTGCTGATGATTGATCATGAGTTGCAGAACAGCAGTTTATTCAGTCTCAACCCTTGATTGCATTCTATTCACTAGACTGATTAAATAAGGAGATGCATTAAATGCTTTTTTCTACATACGGAGGTGCAATAGTGGCCTTGAAGAGAGCACCTGTGTCATTGGTTAAGCTGTCAGATGAACTAGCCACTTTGTTTCCTGAAAACTGTTCTTATTTGAAAAAAGATGGACAGAAAAATGATGACTACTGAGACTTGGCTATTTGGCCATTTCTCATAAGTGAATGAAGTGAACCTGATACTTCAAAGAAAATTGATAATTTTTCTGATAATTATTTGTTGCTTGTGATAAAGGTTGCACTTTCATGTAAGATTTTGAGTCTTGGTAAACTTATCCATTAAGGTAAAGTTTCCCAATGCTTAAAGCTCTTTTGATGAGATTAGGGGTGATGAGAATAAACATATATTTAAAAATATTATATTATAAAATGTATCAACATTTGGAACATCTGCATAACTCAGTAAATGATTTTTTCTCAAATGAGTGATGCATAATGCTAGAAAATTTAAATTGGTAAAATATTTATTCAAAGTGCAGGATACACTAATGGACTTTTCATGTAGCACAGTAAACATGAGTTTATTAAGACGGTTTAAGTTCCATGTTGCAACTAACTTTTAAGAAACTAACATTTGTTGAATTTTAATGCAGTATCAGAGAATAATATGCACAATTAACTGAAAAGATTCTTAAAATATTCCTCCCATTTTTAGCCATATATCTGGGTGAGGCCAGATTTTCTTCATATACTTCAACTGAAATAGCATATTAAAACAGATTGAATGCAGAGGCAGATATAAGAATCCAGCTGTCTTCTATTAAGCTAGGATTTAAAGAGACTGGCAAAAAATATTTTAAAAATTCCACTCTTCTTACTAATTTTTTTGTTGTAAAAATTAGTTTTCTTCCATAAAAACATGTATTTTAGGTTACCATGTAATAGATTTATTATTTTAAAATAATAAATAGATGCTTCAAAATCTCCTTTTACTTTAGAATACAACAAATATTAGTAAATATTAGTAGCTCTTGGAGGTCCTCAATTATTTTTAAGAATTTACGCATCCTGTGATACAGGAAAATTGTGAAAGTATTTTTAGAGGATATATAGGAAAGGGTTAAGAAGTAGTGAATGAGCGGTGAATGGAATCAGAAAAGAGATATGCAGAGCTTTACAGTGATGAAGGTTCAGAGCCTTGAGGATAAACCAAGAGACCTGGGCTGATAACCGACATAAACAGAAGTGGAGGATACGATGGGATGAGAGCTAATGATGTTGAACTAAAGAATGGTGGAGAGGTTAGGAGGTTATGTAGGAGGAAGGGTGGGGGAAATTTTTCAAAGCACGGGCATTCTGGGCTCCTTTTTGATCCCTGGAGGTCAGTGGAAGGGAAGACTAGATCTTGGGTGATGTATTAATATATACTGTCATGGCTCTTGATGTTTATTAAAATGATAGTAAACAAAAGTAAACAACAATCAACAAAGTAAAACATTTAACTTTAAAAGGTCTTTCTCCACAAATGAGCACATTTAATGTTTTTAAATTTGGGGGATGAAGCCTTGATGACATTTTTACTCTTTGTGAGGGAGGTACGTGAGCTTTATAGAGAATCCAGGGAATATATTGGCATGTTTGAATGAATGAATCTCAGATTGTTGGGGAGACTCCTGCCCAATGTGCATGTGCTGAGCATATTTCAGCCATCCAGGCTGCACATAAAAACTGAGTGATGGAAACCTTCAGAATGAAGAGTAGCATTTACTGAAATTGAAAATCCTAAGGCTCCTGGATTCAGAGTCCATAGTGTCCAGCCCAATTCTTGATATTAGACCAGTTTTATTGTAGAATATATCATCCTTGCTCCTTAGTTGGCAAGTCTTGCCTATTTGACATTTAAGCTTCAAAACATAGGCTACTCTTTGGAACAAATTGTGTTAATTATTTTCCAATAGAAAAAAAAAATGATGAGTTAAAGTAAATACGTGCTGTCAAACTGTCAATTATTTAATGCCACTATGTAATACAAGGAATGATCCACATCAAACTGCTTTGAGGGAATTAAACAAAGACAGAAACTACATTTGCAAGTTTCTGGAGTAATCACATTACATATATAATTATATAGTATAATACAATAATATATATTTGAGATAAGGAGGTGGGTAAAACCACTATCAAAACCAAATCCAAAACAAAAACAAAAGATATGTTTGAATCAACTGTGAGCAATAATTTTTATTTTAGAACCAGCTGGAAACTTGTAAGAATATTTATTAATTTCCTGGGATGCTTCCTCTGGTCTAGACCCTCTATTTCCTTTAACAACCTTTTGAGATTTTTTAAATTCATTATTTTTAGAGAGAAGAGCAGGGAGGGAGGAAGAAAGGGAGAGAAACATCAATGTATGGTTGCCTTTCATCTGCCTCCAGCTATGGAATTGGCTGGAGACCTGACTTGAAACTTGGTTATGTGCCATGACTGGCATTTGAACCAGTGACCTTTGGGTTCACAGGCTGGTGCCAATCCATTGTGCCACCAGCCAGAGCTTCCTTCAACAACTTTTAAAGTAGTTTTTGTGTTGCATTTCATAGATGAAAAAACCAAGACTCAAGAAAATTGAGGAAAATTCTCCAGGATCAAACAAAGAAAGGTCTAGAAGGTCGTACAACTGAGAGTCAAGCTCCAGATATCTTTGTCTTTGAAGGTCATTCTTTTTATGATTCCTTGGGAACTCCTTATTCTGATACTATACAAAGCATAGCCATTAGCTGTAAGGGACTATGAGTGGATAGCACATTGCTGTGACTATTGTTTCTATTTTATATCATTGATGTTATAAAAAATATCTTCATCTCCATTTTTTTTTAATTTTTAAAATTTTATTGTTGTATTATATCCATCCCCTTTTTGCTCCCCTCTGTTCCCCTCCCCACCCACCCATTCCCCCCAAAGTCAATCCCACCTGTTGTCCATGTCCATGGTTCCTTTATACTAGGTTCTTGTCTAAGCTGCTCCCCTTCTTTGCCTCTGCCTCATCTCCATTTTTTATTGTTCCTTGAAATAGGTGGGGGTAAGAAAAATATTGTTTAGGAAAACAAACACAGAATTTGAGAAGACCCTATAAATTAGCAATATGGTTGCTATTATTTGTTTCTTTGTTCATTGAGCCAGATCTTTTACCCACATATGGTACTGGGTTTTGAAAAACCTCAATTTTGCTGCTTAAAAATAGGTGAAATAATATAAATTCTCTATACATTTCTAACTGTGAAGGAAGGAGGCACATCATTGCTCTCAAAATAGCCATCCACAGGATATAGAACTATTTAGTGTGGTCTTCAGAGAAAAGAATTCTCTTTAAGGACTTTGAGCTCTATGGAAGAAGTCAAATAAACTAACTTTCATGGTTAGTTTAATAGTTGCCATGATTATTATTCTTGAAAGTGTTATTCTGAGCATCAGTCAAAATGTTTAACTACTTCTCCAATTTGATGTCTTTATTTCAGCAGCCTTTTCCTTTGTTCTCAAAATTATATGCCCCACTTGGAACCTTCTATTTTTTGTCTTTTTAAAGTTCCCACCAGTGCCCTTAATTAGGCTTTATACTGGGCACTATTTACCATAAGTTAGATAACTTCTTTAATTCTTAGTTTCCCTTTCTGAAAACTAGAAATTAAAAAAAAAAAAACAAAACAAACTATCTACCAAAGTTGTCAGAAGTAAAAATGGTTAATACTTGTAAAGCTGTTAGTCCAGTGCTTGACTCCATATATGCCACCTGTTTTATTCTTATTAACACTTGATCATGTTAGAAATTATAAAACAATCCCAGTTGTAAGCTATCTAAAGTTTTATTCTACTAAAGAGTTTATTCTTTTTTAAAAGAAAAACCTGTACCATATTTCCCAAAACAATATGAAAAGGCTTACCATTAAAGGCGTATTAAAAATAAGCCTTAGCCTTGGAAACATTGTCAGGCCACCAGCGATTCTCCTCATAGGTATTTGCATCTCTTTTTTTTTCATCAGAGAAATGTTGGGAATGATTGGGGAAACTTGACAACGTTCAAAAAATATTCCCCTTTGCTCTGCTACACTCTTTATTCTATTTCAACCCCCCACCCCCCCCAGTTCTCATCACTCCGATTGTGGTCTAAACCTTGCCACTTAGCCATCTGAGCATCATTTCTTGGTGTCCTCAATCTCCTCACAGAATGTTCCTTCTTCTTCGGAACATTCTTGAGCATGTGGTCTTCTGACCCCGCTCGGCCACACAGGAATGGGCCTTGGGCCTGAAACACTTCCTTACCCAGAGACAAAGAGTCCTCACAGCTTGTGATGGGTTTATTACCTTGTGTGGGAACATCTTTTTCTGTTTCAGACTCAATTCGTGCTCCTTTGTTCTGCTTGAGCATGTGTCATATGGCGCCTGGCCAACCCCACTACTATATCTGTGCCCCGTAGGGAGGGAATAAGACCCTTTGTTCTGCAGCGCATGAAGGGAGCTTGTAGGCCCTGAGGGATCTACTGGCCAAGGGAGACTGATATCCATTACTGAAGCTAATCTGGCCTTCTCTTCTCTCTGTGAGTAATGTGTGGCGTTCCATTCAGTGTCCGACTATAGTGTTTTCCTTAATGATTCTGACACCAAGATGCAGTGGGCAGAAGTGTTGGGATTTCTACTGATAATAGGTATGTCTGACTTGCCTCAACTAAATTCTTCAAAGGCACACTTCTTTTCCTGAAGCTCACCCCAGTAGATGCGTCTCCTCTAACTACCTACTCCCTCAGGGTTGGGTATTGGTACCAGCTTTGTCAGTGGAGACTCTGCCCTTCCCTGTTGTACTTTTGCATTCTTTTGTACCTATCTTCTGAAGCTCCTGTCTTCTAGCTGCCTTACCCCGTACTTTTCTTGTTTCTGTCCTTGGACTTATTATCTATACCATTATCCATTCAATATTTGATGCTGGGCTCACAGCATTATTTTCTACCCTCCTGTCGCTGTGGTGAAGTTAACAAGGAAAGTGTATACAACAAATAGATCTCTTTCTGCTTTGACCTCCTGTACTTTAGGGAATTTCACTTCCATCCCACTCAGCCACCTATTCTCATGAAAATACCCTGTCACCACTTAGAATTGTTTCTCCTCTGAAATCTTAAAAATTTACGCATCTCATCTTTGCACCATACCCCACTGTCTTTCCATTTCTCTGCTTTCACTTTCCTATCTTCCTTTTTCTTTGACCTCGTTGAGAACTTGGGTCTTGTGAGCTCTCTAATTTATTCTCCTTAGTTCCTTTATGTTCCCTTTATCCATAGCCCATCTCTTTCCCCACTCTCTTGCCAATATTCTTATTCATCTTGTGTCATTGTGTTCCATTGTATTCACCAAGAAGAAACAAATAAGTAAAAGACCAACAATCCTCTCTGTATGTCATTAGAACTTTAAATCTGGGCCTTTGTGTAGCTCTAGAGATAGTTTCCTTTTCTTAGTGTGGTGCCACTGCACGTTTATGACATCCATCCTTCTCTGGCTGTCAACATCAATTCTTTCCCATTTATTTCAGTGTCTGTGCCCATCTCCACTCTGTTCACATTTACTACTACACCATTTCTTCCCTCACTGTGCATACAGCTCTGCCTACTATTGTGTATCTTACAAGACAAAACAGAAACCAACTTCTTTAGCTTCTGCAACCACGTCTAGTTGTCTGAAAACTTCATCTTGTTTCAATGGAAGGTGTCCCTTCTTGTAGTTAAAGCCAAGCCCTCCTCTGGATGACAGTGACTCTTTAGGAATTCCATTTTCTAATTTTATCTGCTCTCCTCCGTCTCATTATATAAACTAAGCAAAGCCCCCAAACTCTCTTAACGGTTTGTTCCTTTTCAGTTTTTATTCTCTTCCCTTCCTTTCACAGCTGTACTTCATGGTGGTGTTACTTATCTTTTTAATTAATTAATTAATTGATTTTGTTACTTATATCTTAATTGCTTCATTTCCTTATATGCCATTAACTCCTTAACCCACCGAAACACATTTAAAGGTGTTCCCAGAGTTGGTTCTGAGCTTCTAGGCCAGGGTGTCAAACTCAGTTTCACTGGAGGCCACATCAGGCTTGTGGTTGCCTTCCAAGTGCCGAATGTAATTTAAGGACTGTATAAATGTAATTACTTCTTAACAGTTAAGTGAGCCAGGTAGAAACAAGGTGCCAGGCCAGATAAAACAAGGTGAAGGGCTAGATTTGGCCTGAGGGTCTTGCGTTTGCCGCCCATGTTCTAGGCAATGAAGGCAATGAAGACAGGGCAGTGGGAATAGGGATAATGTTTTAAATGATTGTTAAAAGGAAATTCCTATTCAACAAGAGAGAAAAAGGTCTGGTCCTTAAATTACAAGTGGAAGTGTTTGATTTTCAACTTTGTAATAGAGCTATTGATCAATATTATAGGTGTTTTGTAAAACATGAAGAAATGTTCTGAATTTATGTCCATTGTTTCAGTTAGCAACTGGGTAACACTGAGTATACATTGGAACTTTCTGGTGAAAGCTCTTAAAACAACCAGTTTGTGCTTTTGAGAGGAGAGCTCTACATAGCTACATAAAAATAAATAAAGAAAAACTCATTCAAAATGGAGTCTGGAAGCAGTGAAAGGAGGGTGGTCATATGCACACACATACTACTCATTGAAGTTTAAGTCCCTCAGCAGGAAGAGGCTTACTTTACACACCCTAGCAGAAAGAAGTAAGGTTTTCTCCCTGCCCAACAACAACCTAGCTAATGAGAAGTTATCATAAATCTCTACATTTGCTCTCCTTGAAAGACCATCTTCTAAAGAGCCACTCGGAGCTTTCTCCTTTCCTTTATAAAAGAATGTTCCTCTCCCCTGTTCTCTGGACTTGCCTATTCTTTACCATAATTTGCAGGTCCTAAATCGTCAATTCTGCTATTTCCCAATAAACTTGATTTGGCTGGCTAAACTCCTTACCTTTTTTGTTTTATTTTTACTTTATTTTATTTTAAAAAGTATTTTATTTTTTAAAAAGATTTTATTTATTATTTTCAGAGAGAGGAGTAGGGAGAAAGGCAGAGAAAAAGAGAGACATCAATGTATGGTTGCCTTTTGCCTGCCTCCAGCTATGGATCTGGCTGGAGACCTGGCTTGCAGCCTGATTATGTGCCCTGGCTGGGGAATCGAACCAGCAACCTGTGGGTTCATAGGCCAGTGCCTTATCCACTGTGCCACCAGCCAGGGCCTCTTTTTGTTTCATTTTTAAAATATTGTATATGTATCTATTTTACAATTTTATTAATTTAGAGAGAGAGGGGAGAAGGAAGGGAGAGAAACATCTATTGGTTGACTCTCTCATGTCCCCAAACCAGGGACCCAGCTCACAACTGAGTCATTTACCCTCACTGGGAATCGAACTGGTGACCCTTTGGTTTGCAGGCTGGTGTTCAATCCACTGATCCACACCAGCCAGGGCACCTTTCTGTTTTAAATGTTGGCAGCTACCATTATCAGTTCTTCAGGTGGGAGATTCTGATTTTGAAAACTGAGAAGTCTAATATATTTATAAAATCATTCCCACCTTGGGTAAAGAATCAAGGTAGCAGTAGAAAGAAAAGACATTTCCCCAACCAAACAATTTTTGAATTTGGAAAAGTTCATAAAAACATGGAAAAGATACTGGAAAAAATTAAGGGCTGGTGTTATCTGTTGCCCACAGCTTAATTGCTAATGACAATTATTCATTAGTGTTTGTGTGTATATGTGTGCATGCATGAGTGGATGAAAGTAGAATAAGAACTTATTTAAGAAGCTTCAATATGTGTATTTTTCAAGGCTAATGAACAGTACATGATTCATTATATTTAAAAGCTTTAGGTTATAAATTTTGAAATTCATACTAGAAGTAGTAAAATGTCTAGGACTGTATTTTGGCTGTAGCTAGCCGTGACCTTGCTCAGGAATATATTTTGGGCAAACTCACACAAAATGGAGACAGACACCAGGATGCCAACAGATTAAGGTCCCATGAGAAATAATTGTCAGAGCATCAGAATATTTAATGTCTGCATAAATTCATCCTCACCTGTGATCAATTCAATGCATAATCCGAAGTTTGAAGAGTAAAAAGCAAAGGTAAAGGTGATGTTAATGGAAGGTCCCTCCGCTAAAATGGATGAACAAGTCTTTCTACTCAGGGAGTGGCTTTACTCCTGAGACTGGGATATTTGAAGTCCCTAGGCAAACACTTTCTTTGAAAGAGTTGTGTACCCATTGTTGAAATTGCATATTTACTCATCACTTGTGCATGTGCTTCATTGTGATGTTCTGTAAATGCCCACTTTCTCTTTGCATTTCTTGGGACAGTGTTATGTGTTGCAGCTCTGGAACATTGACATGCCCCTGCTTTGCCTGGAGCAGCTGTTCCCAGGGGATTCGAATGTGTAGCTGGGTTTGGAAACCCTGGGCCAGGCAGGGCCTTGGAGAAGGCTACTTATTTAATCTTTTTAATCTGTTTTCCCTCCAGGGTTGACTGAGTTATACTTCTGGGTAGCACCTTTCTGTATTTACATTCAGGAAGCAGTCTGTCTTCATATTTCCAGGTTCTTGGGGACATCTCTTTGTGGCCTCCAAGTCAATAACAGACAAATACTATACTTTAAAATGATTTAATTTGGCCAAGTTAGGGCATTTCATCACTCTTGCTTAATATTAGAGTGTGCAGTGTTTCTCAACCTTGACTGCACTTGTCTGCACTTGACCGCACCTGGGAACTAGGAAAACTATTGATGCCCTGGGAGGGTCCGATCCCAGAAATGCTAATGAAATTGATCTGGGGTGCATGCAGCTTGGGCATTGAGATTAAAAACAACAATTCCCCAGGTGATAGTGTAATAGACTCACAGCAGAAAACTTGTAAATATTTTTAAGATTGGTACAGTGCCTGTTAGGTCAAGGGTATGTTTACTCCATGGTCAAACTGAGGCTGAAAACCCAGCAAGTCCACTGGTCGTCATCCTTGGCTGGGCCTGAGGAATTACTTGGGAACCAAGGAGCTTGAAAAAAATACTGGAGCCTGTGTCCTGGCCCTAGCAGTTCTGTGTAATTAGTTTGCCGGGTAGCCTGGATTTCAGGACTCTCTAAAGCTTCCCTGGTGATTCTGATATGCAGCAAAGTTTAAGAACCACAGTTTACCCTGTCATACCAAGCTCATACCTGTTTAGTTTAGTCTATTTCAATAGCTGGAGTTATATTACGAATGTCTTTAAGGGCACTTGCGTATGAATTTTGTCTGATAGAGCCCCGATGATTTAATAAATTGGTAGTATATTTTTGCTTCCTTTCCCTCATTGTAACATGTGTTGCAGAATAAAAGTACAAAACTAAAAATTGAATGTGGTACAGGAACCCAATAATTTAGTTATATATATATATATATATATATATATATATATATATATTTATTTATTTAAAAATGTCTTATTTATTATTTTTAGAGAGAGGGGAAGGGAGAGAGGCAGAGAGGGAGAGAGACATCCATGTATGGATGCCTTTCACCTGCCGCCAGCTACGGACCTGGCTGGAGACCTGGCTTGCAACCTGGTTATGTGCCCTGGCTGGGGAATTGAACCAGGAACCTTTGGGTTCACAGGCCAGCACCTTAATCACTGTGCCAACAGCCAGGGCAATTTATTATTTTGAGTTATTTATTCTTCATACCTCTGTTTCTGAATTTTTGCTTTCTTTGGTTTGGCTTTTTTTTTTTTAAAGAGTTTGCATATTCATTTTTTGAGAGATGGGAAGGGAGGGAGAAAGAGAGGGAAAGAAACATCAATGTGTGAGAGATGCGTTGACTGGTTTCCTCTTGCACACTCTCAACTGGGGACCTGGCCCACAACCCAGGCACATGTCCTGACTGGGAATTGAACTGGCAGCCTTTTGGTTTTCAGGCCAGCACTCAATCCACTGAGCCAATCCAAATCCAGCCAGGGCAGGTTTGACTTCTTTTGCTATGTTGAATCTAAGTTTCCAGAGGGCAAGCCTAATCTCTTCAACTTGTTTTGTTGACCACAAAACAGTAGTTCCTTCTCATCCAAAGGTCACTTTCTGCAGCTTTAGTTATCCACTCTTCACCATGGTCTGAAACAGTAAATGGAAAATAACAGAAATCAGAATTGTTAAATTTTAAGTTGTACGCTATTCTGAATAACGACGAAATCTTGTGAGGTCCCATCCCAGACAGGGAATCAGCCTTTTTTTTCCTCTGTGTTACAGCTGTAAGATACTCCCTGCCCATTAGTAGCCATCTTGGTTATTGGCTCCACTGTATCTCAGTGCTTGTGTTCAAGTTACCCTCATTTTACTTAATAAGGGCCCCAAAGCACAAGAGTAGTGATGTTAGCAGTTCAGACATGCCAAAGAGAAGCTGTAAAGTGGCTCTTTTTAAGTGAAAAGGTATGTACGTACAGTACAATAACATATTTTGAGAAAGGGATTATTTTCACATTACATTTTGATAGTATGTTATAATCAATTATTATTGCTGTTAATCTCTTTTGTGACTAATTTAGAATTTAAACTTTATCATAGGTGTGTATATCTAGGGAAAACATAGCATATGTAGGGGTTGGAATGACTTGCAGTTTTAGGCATCCACCGGTGGTCTTGGAATATAGCCCGTACAGGTCAGGAGGAATTGCTATCTTTCCAGATTTCAATTCAAGTATTAATCATTTTTCCAGAGTTCAATGAGACTTGCATAAATACCTCCAATTAAATTCCCATGAAGGCTGATTCTCAGAACCCAGTGGGCTCGCAGGGGTACAGGTGAACCCGGGTTTAACTCCAGGCCTCATTTTTACCTCTGGGAGAATCAAGCAAAGCGTCATTGTCCCCTTGTTGAGAAGACCTGCCGGGGACTGTGCCTCTTACTTTCCACTAGTAACAAGAAAGTAAAGGAGAAGGTACTGATTTTTTTCTGGAACCAGTATACAATTAGTTTTTATTACAGTTCACCAAAATTGCCCATATCCGTCTTGAAGAAAGCATTTTTACAAAATTGACGTCGCTGGCAGAGAAACGGAGCCAGTTTTTCATTTGCGAACAGTCGCCACTAGGGGTCACCGTTACGATTGCTAAGCTTTTCCTGCCGGGTTCTGCAGGGGCTGCAACTTGTCTAAAATGAGGAGGAGGGTGGGGGAAGGATTAATATCCTTCAAGCGGCTTCTTTTCCTCAGTCACTCAGGGAGGCATTGTTCAGGTATAAAGACAAATATTTGTGTTTTGCGAGTAAGATACTTACCTGTGGTAAGAAGGGATTCAATCAACTGTCTTGTCTGTCTAATCGAAGAAACAATTCTTCACGGTCATAGCCCATCTCTGGGGTCTGCGCCATCCCTGGAAGAGAGTGATCGATAGGTACTTTTCTGCCCTTCTGAATTTTTCAAAAAGTTAGCGAGAATTTGTCTGCAGCATGTTTTTAAATTGCTTACTTGTTTATTTTATGAGTACCGACTCATAGTGTCTTGTGTTATTAGTCAACACATTGTTTCTGCCTAGAAAATCCCTTCAGCTATTTGCTTCTTATCAAATAATATCAAACCACTGCCATTGTCATTACGTAAAGGAAATGTAAGGTAATGTAATGAATAACCGAACCAAAGCCAGAGTCCCCTGTGTGTGTGTGTGGGGCGGGGGGAGTCAACATAGAACAAACAGGCCTTTTGCACCATGTGGGGATCCATGTGAGCAAACCCTGCAGTACAGATACCCAGGGTAGGAAGTCCGGGCAGCAGAGGCAGGGTGACAGCTGATAGCACTTCTGGCTGCATCTCCAACAGGCCATCCAAACTAGAGAGTGAGCCCCACTTATGATAAACTTCTCCCAAATACCACACCCCCTTCAATAAAACGTTCCTGACCTTCGCTGTTTCCTCAGTGCATTTAACCCACATGAACTGAACGCTCATGTGGAAAGCCACGGGGAAAACAATGCAGAAAATGGATTTATTTATGGTCCTCAGGTCCAGTTTGCTGAGTTGTGACCTGTGCACCCAGGCCTCTCAACTAGGAAGTACCTCTCCAACCTCAGTCACTGTGTTGAAATTCCTACTCTTTTGGAAACAAGGGGGCCCTGTATTTTTATTTTGCTTTCACCTGGTGAATTAGGTGGCTGGTCTGGATTATCCTGAAGAGAGGAGGCAAAGGAAGTGTAATCAATAATAGAATGCTAAATTTTGAGAAGTGGCCTGTTACCTATATGCACAAAATATTAGAGAAAGAGTATTATTCTGTCTGCAGGAGAGTGGAGTAAATTTAGGAAGATTTCATTCATGTTTCATAAATTACCAAGAACTTATAATGTGCTAAATGGTTCAGAGGATTAAAGAAAAATTGGCCATGAATCCTGCCACTCATCTCAAGTTAACTCAGTGTATGGAAAACATAGAGGGAAGAATGGGTTTCATATGATTAAGCAGAATATGTGACTAGGATGAAATGTTAATGTGAATGATCCATCTTTCCAGCCTTCATGCTTTCTTTTTCTAATCTTATCCCAGGCACGTCTGCCAAAGCAATGTTTCTAACACACTCCTTTGGTAACTCCCCTATTCAAAAATACTCATAGGATCTTCATTATCTTTCCAGATAAAGTGTAGACCCCTTAGCATGGCATTCAACATGTCCAGCAATATGGCTTCAGTCTTCATTTTTTACTAATGCTTTATTATTCTCCTATGGGATTCCTTATACTTTGACCAAAATGGGCCATCTGAAGTCCTAATGCATTTGTTCTATTTTGCTGCCTAACAAATTACCTCCAAATTTAGTAGCTTAAAAAACAACAGAACCCTGGCTGGTAGCACAGTGGATAAGGTGCCAGCCTGCGAACCCAAAGGTCGCAGGTTCGATTCCCCAACCAGGGCACATAACCAGGTTGCAAACCAGGTCTCCAGTCAGGTCTGTGGCTGGAGGCAGGTGAAAAGCAACCATACATTGATGTGTCTCTCTCCCTCTCTGCCTCTCTCCCTTCCCCTCTTTCTAAAAATAATGAAATAAAATATTTAAAAACAAAACAAAACAAAACAAAAACAAACAACAGAACATCTCATAGTTTTTGTGGATTAGTAATCTGGGAGCATCTTAGTTTGGTGATTCTGTATCTGACATGGAAAAAGCAGGAGAAAGAACCTGATAATATAAAAGGAAGCAGAAACAGAAAGAATCTCTGACATTCTGACATAAATTGGGTAGCATCTCCAGAAAAACAAGCAAAGATGTTACCAACTTCTCAAACCTCTTGGTTGAGTGAAATCACCCTACTTAGTAAAACATCCTGCTCCACACCCTCAATGCTGGCTGAGGACAAGAGTATCACTGAATAAACTATGGAGAATTGATGGCTTTGGAGTTATTTTTCTCACTTACCATCAGAATATTTAATATTTGTTGGTAGCATAATAGTGTTCTGGTTTTCATTCACTCATGCAGGGTGGGGAAAAGTAGATCTCAGTTGTCTATATGGGAAATAATATAATAATAAATAATAATACAAGAATAAACTGTTTTGTGTACTCACAAATGTAAATCTACTTTTGCCTCCCCCAGTACATAGGCTTAACTATATCATTTAGTTCATGGATATAGAATGGTGAAAACTACCACCTGAATAGGATAGTGATAGAACTCAGGAAGAAGTGGACATCCTCTGATAATCATGGATTCTGAACCTGACAAACAGCTTTTACCTTGGTTCTCAAAGCACTTCTCTTGGATAAGTGACTATGATTGATAGGGGGAAAGCACAGAACGTGTTTACTGTTGTCCAGAGGGTAGTATGAGTATGTTGGTTTGGACTCATATTTAAGTTTGTGTGCCAAGGAAGAGCACTGTTTTTTCCTGGCAGCAAGCAAAAGTTGAAATTTAGTAGGTATCTCCTTCTGCCATCGTAAAAGACCTGATCAGATCCAGGAACTATTGGCATGTCGTTGGGGACTCCATGTTGACACAATCCATTAATCAAATACCCATTCATTCAGCTTTTGAACACATTTGGTATACCAGTAAGCCCTAATTCTTCCACTTGAGCCATCAGAATATTATGAGAGTAGCCAAACAAACCCAGGGATGGAGTGAGAAGAAAAGCACCAGAAAGGGAGAGGGAAGATGTTACCCTCTCACACAAAGTGGCCTCTGGGATTATGGGTTCTCTGTCTTTGGCCTGGGGTATCTGTCTCCCTCTATTGAAAAAGCAGCCTCTATCACATAGATGAGTCTACACTTGTACAAGATGTTTAGTGATAGAAAAGTTTTACTGTACAGAAGTACTGCCATATACTGAGCTGGATTCTGTCTTCCTGTAGCTTTTTCTATTAGCCCTTTGGGGGTCATAAGGAGAAAATGGAATCTCTCGCCAAATAGTTCTTTAAATTTTTCATGCAGCATGACTCCTAAACACGTCAGCTAGTATTACACATTTCTCCTCTCTTGGTGAAACACTGAACAGATACAAAGCTTTTAACTTTAAAACTTAAACCCGCATGACGTGTGACTCGACTGTACATACTTCACTCCTCTTGCTTGTAGACTTGCCTCCCTACAGTTTATTGAGTTAACAGTATTTGTTTGCTTATTTACTTTATTTTCAGAGTGAACTTTAAAAATATTGAAGTCAGATCATGCCATGTTTTCCTGCAAAAATCCTGTCGATGTTTCTGTATTTCACACAGAATGCAATACAAAGTCCTCATGATGGCCCATGAGTCCCTATGTAATCTGCCCCCTATCGCCCATCTGACCTTCCCTCCTGTGCCCCCTTGCCAGTCCTGATGCAGCCACACTGACCAGCTTGTTGTCCCTGGAATACACATCCACATTATGGCTCCTACCCTGGCTGTGCCTGCTTGTCACATTCTTATCCCAGACAGCTCTGTGGCTTACCCTCTTACTTCTCCCCTAATCTTACTCTTTCAATGAAGCCTACCCTTTTCATCCTTTTTAATTTTGCATAATATACTCCTGCCCTGTTTCCTGTACTTCATGTTGCTACCCCACCCCCCACTTATTCCTTTTAACTTTTATTGATTGATTGACTAGACAGAGAGAGGGGAAGAAGGGATAGAGAAACATCAATTTGTTATTACATGTATTTATGCATTCATTGGTTGATTCTTGCATGTGCCCTGACCAGGGATTATACTCACAACCTTAGCATATCAGGACGATGCTCTAAACAATTGAGCTGCCCAACCAGGGCCTCCCTTTTAACTCTTTATTGTTTAATTTACTTTATTCGTTATGTCCATTGTTTATTGTGCCCCTCCAAGATCTGCACCTGTTATGTTCACTAATATATCCCAAGTACTAGATTTGAACCTGCAGGCACATGATCAACAAACATTGAATGAGTTGAACTTAAAATTTTAAATTCTTCCCATCTCATTCTTAATGCATATTGAACTTTTCCTTCTGCAGGAAAAGTTAGGAACTGATCTTTGCTGCCTTCTTTATCATACGTGCCTCTTCAGGGGCATTGTGAATATGTTTATTTCTCAGGAGTGATTATAACTAGGGGGGTATTGTATGTTCATAGCTACAAATTATTTATGGTAGAAACTGTTATGTTCCCAAGTCACAATTGTAGCATGGACTTCAGAAATGCCAAACTCCAGAAGGGTTTGCATTCTTGTCACATTACTTAGTAATCCTGACACTAGGCAAGTTAGACTAATTTTATTTGAGCTTGAGTTTTTTTAAATTAAATACTATGAGGAACTAAAATCTACCTCATAGGGTTTCTATAAAATTTAAATTTTATATGTGTGTGGGTGTGTGTATCCCAACATGGTCCCTAGTGTTTTAAAATTTAATTTGTATGCAAAATCACCTGCGAATCTCATTAACATGCAGATTCTGTAACAGCCTGGCTGGGACAGGTCCTGAAATTCTCAGTTTTTAAGAAGCTTCTAGGTGACCCTGCTGTTGCTGGTCATGGATCACACTTAGAGTAGCAAGGTCCAAGAAGGAAAGAGAAGCCTAATAAATTTTTGTTCACTTTCCCATTCTGGTTTTCCCCATCTCTCTGATACTGCATTCAGTTATTTAGGGCCTAGAGATGCAAGTTTATTTAAAATGGCTCTTACTTCTTTACTTATTTGTCCTCAATTTCCCCTAAGGAACTTTGTTCTATCCTTACCAATTTGATATAATTTTCATTGAAGGAAAAGTTGAAAGGAATCAAGAAGTTTTCTTATCTCATTCTCATTTGAAGTTTATTCCAAGTACTTACTTTTTCTTTTCCTTACCATTTTTCTTATGCCTCAGTCATTGAAGACTTGTTTTTTTTTTTTGGTCTGGATACTTATGAGTCCATTCTATTCCTGCTGATTCTCAATGGCTGCATTTCAGTTTTAAGTGTATGAACTAAAATCTGATTTAATCAGAGAATATCTTTTGCAAAGTTAAACAAAATATTTCCCATAAACCATCAGAAAGGGAACTTTGAAGATGAATCAGAATTCTGACTTATATTAAGGGTACATTTATCATAAAATTTATCCCTGCTTTCATAAACAAATACCCCCAATTCTCCTTCTCTCACTGTAGAAACTTGTTCTAATAAAAAGAAGTAAGAAGTGTAATCTCTGTGGACTATCCCCAGAAGTGTTCTTTCCTTGAACACTTTCTGCAGCACCAGAAATATTGCCCAGGACCCCTTTGCATTTGGATATACTTCTAGCCACATTAGCATATTCTGCTAGTGTGTGGTTGTGAAGATCTGGAATATATGTTTACTGTTAAAATATACACAATTCAGTTTTATTTCAAAAACAACTCTAGAACTCTGATTCTGCCAATTGCTATGTTGCTGCCATTATGAAGATGTACATGAATGTCACTCTTTGGGACCTCACAACTCATTAGGGGACATAGATATATAAAAAAAACAAGCACACCTGGCTGGTGGCTCAGTGGATAGGTGCTGGCCTATGAACCCAAAGGTTGCTGGCTCGATTCCTCAGTCAGGGCACATAATCAGGTTGCAAGCCAGGTCGCCAGCTAGGTCCTTAGCTGGAGGCAGGTGAAAGGCAACCATACATTGATGTTTCCCTTCCTTCCTCCCTCCCTGCCTTTCTAAAAATAATGAATAAAATTAAAAAAAGAAACAAGCACAACATAATATAATATGTGCACAAAGTGGGAGCAGGCGGTTGAGACCTTGTTTCTATTAGATAGCATTATAGCCAAGGAGACCAGGGAAACTAGAATTCTGTCTCTTCTCAGAATTGGATAATTCCCTCCTCCATGTGAGCTTCCTAAGGAAACCATGCTCACAAGAACATAAAAGAAAAATCTCAAAAGACTAGAAAATATAAAAAGATGATAAGATCTAAAAGAAGGTTGTGTGTTTTATTTTAATATGGGTGTAGCATTTAAGGTGGTAATTGTTTCCTGTTATTCTTCCTGGGTTCCAGTGTGTGAACATGATCTTGTGCCTTCTATACTTGCCACATTGGATATTGGTGTTTCCTAATTTTCTGAGTCTCGTGCATTTATCACCTCATAAGAATAAGATAGCTCCTTTTTTTTAACCGATGGTTCAACTATACTTTCGCCAATATCTCCCAAATCTAATTCATACCTCTCCCTCTTCTGTCCTGAGTTTCTTACTTACATAGTAAACTGTCTCCACAATAATTGCATCCAATATCTCTTCATTTCACCTGAGCCCTGCCCTGTCCTTCCTGTATTTCTTACCTATGTTATATTAAAATATAATCCAGAGACCTGGCCCCAGTTACAGGTCACCAGAATGTGGTACCCAGGAGAACACCCTGAAATAAGTCCTATGCCAGAACCTGGAAGGCCAGGTGGGGGTCAAGGACAGACAGAAACCTGGAAGAACTCAACCTCTGCATAGCAAATGCAAAGAGGTAAGAAAGGATCTTGGAGAAATGAAGAAAAAGAATTGTCCTGAGCCAGAAAGATGGAGGTCTAGGCAAGCTGAAGGACAACTAGCAAAGGATTTTACTAAGACTTACTTCTAGCTCTAGCATTCATCTCTTGTGTAGTGTACTTGGTGTTTAGCTCCTATAGCTCAGTAGACAAAAGACCACTACGTTGGGAAAATGGTGCACAGACCAACCCAACTTCTATATTAGACATCATTCCCCAGTTTACCAATTGCTTATGAATTAATTCATGCCACAGGAACACAGGCGACAGGGTAGTTGTTGGTCATTTACCTATTATGTCATTAATGTTTAGCCAGCCCAATGAGACTTAGTCCATTCAGGCTGATATAACAGAATACCATAGACTGGGTGACTTATACACAACAGAAACTTCTTTCTCACAGTTTCAAAGTCCAAGATCAAGGTGCCAGCAAATTGGCAGTCTGGTGAGGGACAACTTCCTGGTTCATAGATAGCCTTTTTCTCACTGTGCCCTCACATGGTGGAAGTGTGAGGGAACCATCTGGGGTCTCTTTTATAAGGGCATTAATGCCATTTATGAGGGCTCCACCCTTATGGCCTCATTACTCCCCAAAGGGCCCATCTGCAAATCCCCTCACATTGGGTTTCAACATGTGGATGGGGGTGGTGGTGATACATTTAAATGATAGCAAGGTATCATTTTTATTTTTCTAATGAGAAAACTAAGGACTAAAGAAGTGATATCTTGTCCAAAGCCACATAATTGATGTATTTATTAAAATAGAATAGGCTATTATACGATAAGAATTAACCCTGAAATCAAAGCAGTTCATCCCAGGAGAGCCTTGTTGTGTTTATTGTGTTTATTCTCACTCATGTTACATGTGTAGCATGGTTAGTGAGGGCCTCTGCTCAGTAGTTTCTAAGAGACTCAGGGTTGTGGAGGCTGTGCCGCCTTGTAGCTACATGTTCTGGAGCATGTGCCTATGAAAGCAAAGGTTGAAGTAATGGACGGGGCACACTGTTCTTAACTGCTTTCCCCTTGGCCAGAACTAGTCATGTGATACCAATCTAACTGGAAAGGTGGCTGTAAATAAGGGGTTGCAAATAGAATATTTGGTGAGCATCATATTTACCAACCTAGTGAATGTTGGGGCTGAGAGGTAGAGTCAGATTTGTTTAATTTCAAATCCTATACCATTTTCACACCTAACCCTCTGGCACAAATTTTCAGAAGGTCAGGTTTCAGGTGAAGTCTAGGATACTGAACTTTACTCAACAGGGCTGCTTGTTGGGGTAGACTTCCAGGAGAGTCTAACAAAACCAAATTGAATAGATCAAATGGGAGCAGTCATGCCTAGAACAAGCACAGCACCATGGAATAGGAGGAAAGCATCAAAAGGAAAGGAGTTGGAAGGTTTTGAGGCACAGAAAATGTAATCAATAGAGATGTCAAAGTATAAAGGCCAGAGTAAATAAGGATTTGAAGACTTCAAGCAGCAATCAATATAGAGCAAGCAAAGATGGATCGAGGAGTGGGTAGATGAAAGGCAGTTTAAGAACCAACCAGGGACATATTCCACTTACGCTAACAGCAGGCCATAGACCCTCTTAGTGTGCCGATTGTGAAAACCCATGCTAGGCAGGAAGTGTCTTTGAAGTACAAGGTCTGTCCCAAAAGTATCAAGCCGATGTCAATATAATTAAAACAATTTGCATGGCTGATACTTTTGGGACAGACCTCATATTAAAATACTGTTTAAAAATCCATTAATGACTCTCACATCTTTCATCAGTTGAGCCAGGCCCATATCTTCACTGCATACCAACCTTATAACTGCCATAAACTAAGTATGCCAGTCCCCCTTTACCTGTGGATTTTGCTTTCACAGTTTCAACTGCAGTCCAAGTTTATTAAATGGAAAATCCTGGAAATAAAAATTCCTAAGTTTTAGGCATGCTCTCCCTCCTGGGGGCACACCCACACCTTTCTTCCCTGTAAGGTGCACATATCCTATACTCTAAGGGTCCCCATTGCAACCACAGGAGCAATGGGAAGAGGCAGCTGATCCCAGGCTCACCCCATAAACCTGTCTCCAAGGGCCCCTCTTCTCCGACGTTCCAGTGAGCTGACAGCCTCCCTGCCTTGGCTCACTTCTTTCCCATGTTTCTATGGAGCCCAAGCAGCCCTACCTAGGCTCTCTCCTGTTCCTTCTTGAAGCAAGCCCTTCCTTGTTTCATGGTCGCCATCTGAAATAAACATAGTCTCAAAATAAAAGAAATTCAGAAGTTTTAAATGGTATGCCATTCTGAGAAGCACGATAAACCTTGAGCCATCCTGCTTCATGCTGTCCAGGACATGAATGATCCCTTGGTCCTGTGCCTCCATGCTGTGTCCACTTCCGCTCATTAGTCACTTGGTAGCCATCTTGGCTATCAGGTTGACTGCAGTGGTATTACTGTGCTCACATTCAAGTCGCCTTTAGTTTACTTAATAATGGCCCCAAAGCACAAGAGTAGTGATGCGGGTAATTTGGATATGCCAAAGAAGCTGTAAAGCATATGTATGCATGTATGTATGTATGTATAGAAAAAACCATAGTATATGGGTTTGGTACTTTCCACAATTTCAGGCATCAATTGGGGACTCTTGGAACGTAATCTCATGGATAAGGCGGCACTGTTGTATGTTATACTTTTTCAAACCTCATGCTCTTTGTTAGAGGGATCTCTTTCCTAGAATGCTTTTTGGCCCCACTTTCTTCTGGCTAAAATCTCACTATTGTTGAAGCGATAGATACCAGAGAAAGTAGTCTGAACATATAAAAGATGCCTTTTGTTTCCATGGCAACCTGGGACTATTTCTGTCATTGCACTTATCCCCTGGCCTTGAAACTATTGGTTCTCTTATAGGTAAGAGCTTTGTATCCCATTATATAGCATTGAGCTTGGCCCATAGATGGTGCTCCATAAATATTTGCTGAATGAACAGAGATGTAGATTCATATGATTAGGTACCACTTGATAGAGTTCCCAACCAGAACTATATGTTAGTTTGAGGGAATATAAACACTAAAATCCACCTATAAAAAGATCAAAAGTACCTGACATTATTGTCTAGCATAAGTGAAGACTTTAAGTATCAGAGTTTTCATTTTGTTTTCTACAGAAAATAACAGCACTTTTGTTAAATATTAATTGTTTATTCCAATTATTTTTAATGAGAGTTAATATCATTTTTTCTTCGTCTTCTTATTTTTATAACATAAAAGACAATAGTAAAGAAAGGTTTATCAATCAAAGCCCAGTCAGGAGATCACCAATTATTTTAACTGATACAATTTAATTAAACAAATGTTAATCAGGTATTAGAGAACCAAAAAGGCCAGTGAAGCATGGAGGTATACGAGTGGCAATAACAGTAGGAAATCATTAGTGCTCCTAGTCCTATGGGAACAAAGGAAATAGGGTGGCATTATTAAAACACAGACCTTGGAGGAGTCCTGAGGAACTGGGTTCAGACCTATGAAGATGGGATGCAGGACATCTGATACCGGCATCTTTGAGAGGGTACAATGAAGCTGGTTGTGGGTATGTGAAAAAAACCTATAAACTAGAGCTGAAAGCTGCTGCTAGGGTAAAGAAAAGTATCATTGGGACGACTCAGAAGAACACGAAACATAACATAGCAAGCCTTGTCCTCCTTCCTCCTTACGATGGTTCCCTAATGCCCCCCTAGTGGTAGAGTCGCTGGCCAAACAGAGATGGGAGTCCCAACCCCAGCATAACATGGCAGTATAGATAGATTTGAAACGCAGAGATAATGGCTTAGCCAGTACGTAAAATAAAAGAAGTGCCACCTACCACCATAAAACATGTTTTAATTTTTTACAGCTCAACTTCCATATGTGAATTCATCTTGACATAGTTTCAACATTATTCTCTATATATTTGATATTAAATCATAATTACTTTTCATGTTTCTACATCATACTCATAACCATTATGTTAATGGTTGCATAATAGTGCACTGTTTTATGGTACCAAAATTTATCAAGTTTATTAAAGTTGGGCATTTATATAGTTTCTAATTTATGGCTACTATAGACAAAACTTCAACATCTTTGTGTATGTACCTTTTCCCCCTTCTATTTAATATTCTCAGGAGTGGAATTATGATTTTAAAAACACCTTTATGTTTTGCTTTATTGCTCTTCAAAAGCAATTTATGCTACCATCAGCAATAAATGAATACACCTGTTTAACCAGTAAATACTGATTTTTTTAAGCATCCCAGTGAAATCATAGGAAAAACAAAGGCATATATCTTGGAGGCAATAGCAAAATAAATTATGGGACAGAGGACATTTAAGGCTTTTCTTTTAAAATCTGTGCTTTTGCTCCTGAAACAAGAAATATAACCAAAACGTAAAGCCGACAGATTTCTCAGCTTGGTCTTTCTTAGGCGTATTTTTTTACTGTGAGTTAATTACTTAAAACAGTGGTTCTCAAACAGTGGTTCTCAAACAGTGGCCCCTGACCCAGCAGCATTGGCATTATTTGAGAACTTGTTAGAAAAATGAATTCTTGGCCTCTGCCACAATTTGATCTACCCTTGATCTCCTGAATCAGAAAACTAAAAAAATCCCTGAGGGTGGAGCCCAGCAATCTGTATTTTATGAAGGCTTCCAGGTCATTATTGTACCTGCTAAAATGGCAGAAACACTAACATTTGATGAATTCTGTCGAGATGGCTTGTTAACACCCTTTTATACATTAAACATATTTGAAGGACTTTTTCACTTTGTACTGAGAAATAAAAAAGTAAACATTTTAACATACAGATATTTTAACATAAAAAATATTTTCCCCTCTGCTTGAATTTTACAAGTGTCAGCAAAGTATTTTAAAAAATGAAAACATGGAGGTCATAATATTGACTTTACCCTGTGTTTGCAAGTGGATTATTTTTAGTTACTGTCATTATTAGCAGTGGTTTCTGCAGCACTAAAAGCAAAGAAATTAATCTGTACTAAGAAGATAAATGAGGGGTTTGTAAATAGTGCCCCCAACACATTAAAGTTTAAAATTTCGAAATATTAAAAATAGAACTACCTTATGCCAAGGGATTCTGAAGGAAAAAAAAAACTAACTAAAAAAGATATATGTACCCCCATATTTATTGCAGCATTATTTACAATAGGTAAGCTATGGAAGCAACCCTAGTGTCCATTGATGGATGAATGGATAAAGAATATGTGGTATATATACATAATGGAAAACTACACACCCATAAAAAAGAATTAAATCTTGTCATTTACAACAACAATGATGGATCTGAGGGCATTATGGTAAGTGAAATAAGTCAGACAAAGAAATATGAATAGTATATGATCTCACTTATCTGTGGAACCTGGAAAGAAAACCCAAAACTGAGCTTATGAACACTGAGAATGGATTGGTGGTTGCTAGAGTTGGGGGATGGGAGTAGGTAAAGTGGATAAAGGGGATCAAAAGGTTTAAACTTGGTTGTGAAATAAATAATAACTCATGGGAATGAAATGTACAACATGGCAGCTATAGTAGATAGTACTGTATTGCATATTTGAAGGTTGCTCAGAGAGAAGATCTTAAAGGTTCTCACCACAAGAAAAAACTTGTTGTAAATAAGTATAATGATAGTGTTAACTAGAGTTCTTGTGGTGATCATTTTGCAATATACTATATAAGTATTGAATCATGTTGTACACTTGAAAATAATCTGTTATATGTCAATTATATCTCAATTTAAAGTGGGGTTATGCATGTAAAAACCTTAAGCACAATGCCCAAGTCATTTAACAATAAATGTCAGTTAGTATTACTATTGTTAAAGTTATTATTTTTTCTAAAGTACCTAACATATTGGAAAGCTAAAAGATACCAAATAAATGCATATTACCTAATAGCTTCAGGTTATTTAACCAATTAGCTTACGAATAAGGAAAAAGTTAAACAAGCCAAAATAAACAGTTTTACCTTATATATCAAATTGCTTTAGGAATATGATCCAGATAGTTGCATCCACTTATAACTTCCTCCAGCATGGAGAATAACTGGCTTGACTTGGTTTGGAAGATTAGAATGAACAAGTAAAAGTGTCATAATATTTGAAGAATAAAGCCAAAATATAAAAAACTACAAAATGCTTACTTAGGACAACCAGATGTTGCCAATCAAGAACTTTATAGCATTTATAAGGATGATAAGCTTATCAGCAGGATGGTAATGTATATATCAATAGTAATAATAATAACTTTCTATGTACAATATGTTATTATAATAGACAACTCTTGCTAGTTGTCTGAAATCTAACTCCCCTATCCCTTCATTTTTACAGATGAGTAAGCTAAGTCTAAGAAAGGTGAAATGCTTTGGCTACATTGTATGTACAGTATGATGAATTAGAATCAAACCAAGAAATTTAGATATTCAGAGAAGGAAGAAATTACTTCTGATGTAGATGACCAATGAAAAGTTCTTAGAGGTGGTGATAAATAATCTAAGGGTAGAAAGAAGCACATAATTTAAACAGGCAGAAGAAAAGAGGGGACCATTTCAGAGAAAGGGAGCCAATAGAATAAGCAAGACAAGGGACCTGGTTAACTGGAGCCTAAGCTGCATTAAAAGGGCAATGAATGATAAGACTGGAATGAAAGTTTGGGATAAAAAACATTTTACTGTGAACTCAAAGGTTGCTGGTTCGATTCCCAGCCAGGGCAACATAATCAGGTTGCAAGCCAGGTCTCCAGCCAGGTCTGTGGCTAGAGGCAGGTGAAAGGCAACCATACATTGATGTCTCTCTCCCTCTCTACCTCTCTCCCTTCCTCTCTCTCTGAAAAATAATAAATAAAATCTTTAAAAATATGTTTTAAATTAATTACATCTTGATTGGCATAAAATGTACAAATTTCCAAGCTTTCCATATTCATTGTGTTAGGAATCTTGATGGCAAGTCATACAATCCTGACTCAAACCAGTTAAAAAGGAGACTGTTTTGGACCACATAGTCAAAGCATGGGAAGAAAGTGGTCACGCCAAGAATCAGGGATTTACTGAATCAAGGATTCTCTCCATTTCCTTTCTCTACCTTTCTACCTTCTTCCACACAACCAGGAGCCTGGCTGCCCAAAACTCCCTGGCTCAAAAGATGATGATTATGTAACCATTACAAGTGATTTTTAGTAACTGTTTAGTGTGTTTTAGGTATTATGCTGAATGCTTTATATGCAACTGACATTATTATGTATTTATTTTGCACCCTTTATTTTTTAATCTGATTTTATTGTCGTTGTATTACATCCATCCCTTTTTCCTCCCCTCTGTCCCCTTCCCCACCCATCTACTCCCCTCCAAAGTCAATCTCACTTGTTGTCCATGACCATGGGTCTTCCGTTATGCAAACTTTGAAAATAAGAAGACTGCTTCTTACAGGGCTTAAGTAATGTAAACAAGGTCACACAATGAGAAAGTGGCAGGACCTGGACTCAAACTAGGAAGTCTGACTCCAGAGTCCATACACTGGATCACTGGGTGATACTGGGCTGGTCAAGAGTGGTCTAAAGGGCCTTTCCTAAACAGTTGGGGATTTCTATTTGAACTACATAATTAGGGTATAGAAAGGAGTATTTTCCAGGAGACATAGGGTGTTGTTTTGAGGAGAGAATACAACATTAGGTGTTAAAAGATATATTGAGCTGTATTAATAATTTTTAAGAGATTATTTGAGCAAAAATCATTTCAAAATTGGGCAGTATCCAATCTAGCAAATAGAAAGAAGCCTCAAGATGCTATACAATATGAAAGACTTATAAAGGCAGAGGCAGGGCAGGTACAAGGAAGTTACACTAGACAAGGAAAGTAGATTGCTTGTGGCAAGGACACCTTCCTTTAGGGGATGACAAGGGACTATCAGGCAGGTGACACCCTACTAGTGCTGGCCAGATGATTCCTGAGGAACTTCTGTAAGATTCTGGGAGATCCGAAACTATAATTAAGTCTCAATTTGGTAACATGACCTTGAGCATAAGCAACTCCATTTGAGGCCTGTTGTCTTTCTTTTTTCTTACACTGGACGCTAAATCTAACTTGGACAATGAACACTCACTGTGAGGCATGTTTATAGCCACATTTCATAGCTTTAGGGGGGTTTATGTAATTTGCCTCAGATAATCCAACACTTTAATAGCACAGTTGGAATTACAATTAGGTTTTTTGACTCAGAGACGAGTGCTCTTTTCATAATAAAAGTTGATACCTTTCTATCCATCCCATCCTATTATTCACTGAATTACCGGGTACTTCCAGGTTCATTCCAGCTGCCATTATGTGCCTTAGTTCAATAAGCTGTATGTCAACTCTTCCTTTCCCCTTCAATCCCCCCAGTTCATCCCTACTCTTAGGCAACGGAACAGGTAGCATCTTCTAGGCCCCAGTTGTGCTTGGTGAACATGTCCATCATAGCAACTCTCTTACTTATTTCTACTTGCTTATTAGTTTGTAGGTTTCCCCACCAGAATATACATACAGTAAGAACAGAACCCAAGGCCCTGGCTGGTGGCACAGTGGATAAGGTACCTGCCTGCGAACCCAAAGGTTACTGGTTCAATTCCCAGCCAGGGCACATAACCAGGTTGCAAGCCAAGTCTCCTGCCAGCTCTGTAGCTGGAGGCAGGTGAAAGGCAACCATACATTGAAAAAACAAACAAACAAACAAAAAAGAACAGAACCCAGCTTAACTTACTTGTAAACATCAGGCAAATCCAGAATGATTCACACAAGATTGTAACACACACTTGAATAGTTAAATTGTTTGATTTTTTTTTAAATTTAATTTTATTGTTGTTGTAGTACATCAATTCTCTTTTAGCTTCCCTCTGTCCCCTTCCCCACCCACCCGCTCCCCCACAGAGTCAATCCCACTTGTGCATGTCCATGGTTCTTTCATGCTAGGTTCTTGTCTAAACTGCTCCCCTTCTTTGCCTCTTCCTCCCCCACCCCCACCTTCCCCCTGCCCACTGAAGGCCTATTCACTGTATTCATATATCTGGTTCTGTTCTGCTTGTTGTTAGTTTTGTTCATTATTGTCCTGTAATGGGTGAGATCATATGGTATTGTTTGAGACTGTTCATTTAGTCATCTCATAAATATCTGTTGAACAACTCTCCGGAATGATATTGTGAGAGGATAATTGAACATAAGCGACTCTGGCCTCCAGGGACCCACTGTCTTAATAGAAGAGTTAAGTCATAGGACATGAATTACGATAATGCAAGGTAGAAACTTAAACCGAGAATAAAACAACCCTTTCTAGAATGAAACCTTCTCTATGCTCCATGTCAGCAAATGTCTGTAGCAATTGCAACTTAGGCCTGCCCCTGTGAAATAGATTTCTATTAAAGCGGATGAGACAGAATGGAAATTCCACCTCCAATGCTACCACTTAAATGGGACCCCAGTTACCAGGTTTATTGCTTTCTGTTCCTAAATGTCAGCTGCTTTACCTTTCTAAGAAGGCATTTGTACTAACCTAACAAATCTACTTTAGGAATATAATTTGTACCTTACTGGGTTAATAGTACATTATTGGGCTGTGGTAAGAATTAAATAAAATATATCTTAACACATTTTTATGTAATAAGTATCCAAAATGTTTTTCTTGGCACAAAAGACATTAAAATAAACTTTGAGAATTCCACATGTTAAAATGAGCGTATCAATAAAAACATGTTTTGCAAATTGAATTTTTTTTAAATTATTTTTTATTTTTAGAGAGAGGGGAAGGGAGGGAGAAAGAGAGGGAGAGAAACATCAATGTATGGTTGCCTTTCACCTGTCTCCAGCTTTGAACATGGCTGGAGACCTGGCTTGCAACCTGGTTATGTGCCCTGGCTGGGAATTGAACCAGTGAAACCAGACTTTCTTATATCTGTGATGTGAAATTTGAAAGTGACAACTCAAGTGATGTATCACAATACACCTTGTAAGACAACCAAAAGTCTAAATCTAGAATATTGCCTAATTTGGAATACTTTCTTCTGAAGGGGAGTAGAATATACTGCCCAAAATATACCTCTTTGGCAAAAGGATTATTTTGAGCTGTTTAATTTTTTAAAGAAACAGCAGTCACTGAGAAACAGTGAAAACCAAATAGCTACCTTCTTTTTTTTGTAAGGGACATTTACGTTTATGAGGGTGTCTCCCTCTGTACTGAGAGGAGGAGGGATGAATAAATTTTTAGGAAGTCTTATCCCTGGAGCAGGCAAAGACCTAAATCTTCACAACAATCATACCCCTCTTTTTTACTGTTGCTTTGTGGAGAGAGTAGGGGGTGGAAGAGGGGCAGAGGTGGAGCTCTGTTGGGGTGGGGGCAGTGTCAGGGGGTGGAGCTCAGGCAGGCATTGCTCACCTAGGTTCAACTCCTGCTGTGGGCCAGTGCAGGGGGACAGGAGGTCGAGTTCAGGCACTCTTCCCTGGTTCCTAACAGGCCACAGACCTGCCTCACTGGTCTTGGGTTGAGGGGTGGGGCTTGGGGACCCCTGATTTAAGGTGATAGCTTAGGCCATTTCAGAGACTTACTCAGTTTTCTTGGGTCTTACACATGTATACAGGAGGTATACATGTTACTAAACTTATGTTTGTTTTTCTGCTGTTAATCTGTTGTGTTTTTTTTTTTTTTTTTTTAATTACATGGAGATCTCAGCCAAAACCTAGAAAGGTAGAGGAAAAATGATGTTTTTCTTCCCTTATATTCCCTTTCCCCTAAATATTTAACTCTTTCAATTTTGAGAGGGACCTGCTGAATTCATTCCTAAGACCATGGCCCCCTTTTGCATAGCAAACAAATATATTCAGCTTTATTTCTTACCATTTAAACCCTTCCTCTGTCTTCCTCTAACTCTGGAAGAGGTACAGTTCTGTTTATATTGTAGCTGAAAAGGAATTAACATATTGGGGAAGTCCATCATAGAATATAAAATCCTTCAAGCCTAATAAAGTTCTCAAAGGGATGATGATATTAAATATTTATGGACTATAAAATCACACCATTTGCTCCTCAAAGAATAGATCAGCCTTTACATATTTTAGAAATGATAAGAAATATGCCATTTATAAATTGTTATATCAACAACTTCTTTTCATTTTTTCAGGTTATATTCTTATTCTATATGTTGTTAGCTTTTGTTTGTTTCCTTGTCATCCCTCCCCTTTATCAATTTATTTGCTTTTGGAGCATCCTTAAAGAGAATTTGGATAAATGGTATTGTAGACTTCTGTTTCTTCTTTTCTCATGTTTAACTTTTTCTGAGTTGAAAAAGTTAAGGGGTTTTGAAACAGGAAATACATCGTAAAGTACAGAGTTTGAGGGATTAAGGTAGAAATAAATGTGGAAGGAAGGAGTGACATTTCCATGCATTTTGCTCTTTTTTATTCTGGCTAGTTGGAAAGCGTTTTATTTAAGAACTGATTGTAGGAATGTAAGGTTTCCTTCAGAGATGCATAAACGGTAGTCTTTCCAAGGGCTAAAATATACATTAAGAATGTGATTCTAGGAAAGTAGTTGAACTTTCATATAAAACTCTATCTTCCTACCTACTATCCATTAATCACTTTCAATGTCTTTCTCCTTTTAATCTTTCATCTATTCCTTCTTCCTTCTTCTCAGCCTCTTCTTTCTCCTCTTCTACCATGATTGTCTTCTTCCCCACTTCTTTACCCCACTCCCATACATCATCCTGTACCACCCACCCTTTGGCCTATGACTTCTTTTACAGTCCTCTTTTCTTTCCCTCTCTTGTTTTAAATTTTCACCTGAGGACATTTTTTCATTACAGAGAGAGAGAGAGAGAGGAGAGAGAGAGGAGAGAGGGGGGAGAGAGACACACACACACATTGGTGTGAGAGAGAAACATTGATTAGTTGTCTTCTCCAATATGTCCTGATTGGCAATCAACCCTGCAACCTAGGCATGTGCCCTGACTGGGAATCGAACCCATGACCTTTGGGTCCACAGACCAGTGCTTCAACCAACTAGGCCACAGTGGCCAGTACCCCAGTACTCTCTCTCTTTAAAATTACTTATGGTAATACTTATTCAGCACAACGTTTTCCAACATACCATTCTTAGCTAATGTTCTATAAGTCTAGAGAGAAATGGATTAGTTGTTTTTAATTTGTCAAAAGGCAGTGGTGCGAAGTTGACCAAATTCTTGGCAGCTGGAATATGAAAAATAACAAGGAATCCCGCATTTGTTGTTAGTATAGATGATTGCACTATAGAGCGGGTTGATGACCATCTTTCTCCTGTATATATGTATATTTGCATGTGTGTGTATGTGCATATATATATACATATATGCAGATATTCTGTTGTGCGGGTGGTGGAGTCAGATGTAATGTATGTGTAATGCTAAAGGAGGTGAGCTCTGTGGTTAGCTCTTGCCTGTAGGCCTTTAAAAATTGCAGCACTATTTCCCCTTTTTGTGCTGGCTTCTCTGAAGGAAGTTTTATGAAGCTCAGCACTTTCACTGCTGAAAGGTAAGAGGTTTCCTGGAAGACTAAAGGAAAAGGTTCCCCAGCCTCCACCTTGCTTTCTGCCTTTGAAGTTGCTTTGTGGCATGCTGATGAAGAAAAGAAGGAGCCAGCAAAATCGGCATAGCAAAATAATGACAAAGAGTGCCTGGCTGCTGTGATTATAGCCCAAGCCATTCAGGCGTGCCACAAGCTTTCAGAAAGTCAATAGTTGAAAAAATGTATTGATTGTTTCCAGGACCCTTAGCAAATGGCCTAGAATCTTACGGTTGATCAATGGTGGCATTCTAAGAACAATAAACTTTCTTCAGAAAGGAAGTAATCACCAGAGATGTTAAAATGATGTGTACAATTTTTGGTGCTTTCATTTGGAAAGGAATGGCACACTGACTAAGGTTAGCATACGTTCTAACAACAATTACAAAATGATTCTCTCCAACTTCCCAAATAATTCGTTTACCACTAAATTTGCCTTAACGCAAGCAATATAAAAGGAAGGCAAACTTGCTGATTCTAAAATGAAATGTTATCTATTAGGCAGGTGTTAATTACAAGCACATTATAATGGAAAAAATACGTACAAGAATTTTGAAGTCAGACACAGCTGAGTTCAAGGCTCTTTGGGCCAGGTATTAATAATGTGCCCTCAGGGAAATTTAAACCTTTTTTGAACCTCTGTTTTCTCCTCTGTGGAAACACGATAATATTTGCCATAGTATTTAGTGGGTGCTTAATAAAAGTTATATTGTATTCCTATACTTTCCCTGCACATTTGATTATGATATATTGGAAGAATTATCCGCCCTGTTTGTTTGTTGTGAACAATGTTGGGAAGGAAAATTTTTCCTCTACTCTTCTGGGTTCTTTGACTGGTTTAATTAAATTGCCATAAGACCGAGTAACCAAAGAAGAACAAATTTTTTTGTGTGTGTATGGGAAGCTCCATAAAAATATGAGACCCAAAGGCAAGTTGGGAATTTGAAGCTTATATGCTATCAAGAGCTAAGGAATGGGATGCAGGCCTGAGGCTTCAAAGGGGAGAAGGGTTATTCACACGACAATAAAAAGAGCAGACATTTGCCCTGCCATACAAATAGGCCATTCAGATAAAAGTTATCTCTGGTAATAGCTTTCTCTGAGCCAGGCCCCTATCTAAATTATTTCAGGTAGTTAGGGGGAGGCAGAAGTTTTTCTTGAGTCTGTTGGGTCATGAAGGCCTTCAGTTCAAAATAACCCACAGGCCAAAGTGGTGCGTTTTGGGGTGGTATCTGCTCGCCTTTGTAACTGAGCAAAGAGTTCATCCGCCCGGTGCTGCGGATAGCTAACTAATAACGCTGACAGCGGGTGCAGTGAAAGAAAGTGGCGTTTCTTGTGTAGAGGGCTGCACCACGAACAGTGGGCATCTTCTGCTGGAAAAACCCAAACCCCTTAATAGCTTACAGACAAGGGGTTTTGCAGTGCAAAAACCTCCATCATCATGAGTAAGGGGTTTCGGGTCGTGGGTAAAACTGATTGGTCAAGAATGAGGTAGGGGCAGTAAATCATGAAGGTAGCTTCTGCATCTCTGTCCAGTTTTATAGGGACATGGCCAGAAGTTGTTCCACTTTAGGGTTTAGGAGCTGAAACACAACATAGGGCGTTAGATCCCCTTCACCTTAATGAAATTCATACCTTGTGATCATTAGTCACAGCCCAGCCATTGTTTCTTGTTGCCTCAGGGAGTTAATATGAAGGTAGATCCCCCCCCAAAAACTGGAATTACCTGCTGGAGGGTGGGCCTCTTGTGGTACAGGCTTCCCTTGCTGGGTGAGTATTCTAGGAACTCATCTGTATCAGTGCACCAGCTGGCGTTGTTGTGAGAGGCTGCGTTCAGCTTCAGTGAATTTTTTTTGGAGACGCAACGCATTTGCCTATTCCATGATGATTGATTTATGAGTGTACCTGCCCACACCATGCTGAATATTCAGGAGTTTTCGACCAAAAATGGCATGACTTTCATGCCCCATCCTCCCTATTCACCTAATCTCACCCTGAGTGACTTTTTTGTTTCCCGGATGAAAAAAGTCCTCAAAGGGAAATGTTTTGGCCAATGTGGAAGAGGTGAAACAAAAAATGGCAGAAACAGTAAAAGGCATCAAAATCAACAAGTCTTAAACCTGTTTTGAGCAGTGGAAAAAGTCTCAATAGTTGTATTGCATCAAATCAAGAGTACTTTAAAGGTGACTGAAGTTGAAACATCTAAGAATAAATGCACAATTTTTAGAAATAAATTCCTTTTTGAGGGTTACCCCTTGTAAATGGAAGGAAAACTGCAGGGGCTTATGGAAAATCTAATGAAACTGAACTGAGCGCAGGGGCTACAGGGTACATCAAAAGCATATGTTCCATCAGAACCCTCGGTTTTATCTTCTGTAGCAAGCCCTAAAGGCAGCTCAGTTTGTTTGTTTGTTTTTAAAGATTTTATTTACTATTTCCAGAAAGAGAGGAAGGGAGAGAGGCAGAGAGGGAGAGTGGGAGAGAAACATCAATGTGTGGTTGCCTTTCACTTGCCTCCAGCCATAGACCCGGCTGGAGACCTGGCCTGCACCCTGGTTATGTGCCCTGGCTGGGGAATCGAACCAGCGACCTTTGGGTTTGCAGGCTGGCGCCTTATCTACTGTGCCACCAGCCAGGGCAAGGCAGCTCAGTTTTGAGAAAACATCTGCTATTTTAAGTTTGCCCGGAGCGCTCTGATTGGCCTCTGAATGAGAAGCAAAAGCACAGCTTAGATGGCTTCTCAGGGCTTCATGGGACTAAGGTGATTTGTCACTACAAGCAATTTAGCACCTGTTCCTTAATAATGCCTGTGCTGCGCAGTGCCACACCTCTCCTTTCCACTTGTGTTTCAGCCTTGGCCTGTCTCTCACGGTCTGTTCCTTTTACTGAGCCACCCCCTGGTCAGTGGGTTCAATGTGTTTGCTGCTGTGCAGTCCCAGGGGCTTATGGATGTGCTACTTCGGATTATAATAAGCTTCAGTGACATATAAAGGGCACACGTAGCACTTCCACTTTAATAATTGTTACTTATCAGTATTCCTGAACAGTATTATCCCCAAGCAACTAGATTTCAAAAGAGCACAAGGGAGTTATTCAGCCATGTTAAAGGGCATCTGATCTCTGGATTTTATCTATGACTTCATGGCAGTTCTGAGAGAGGGTCTCATTGAGTCCCTCTGGCTTGTAGGTTCTGCGCACATAAAATGGAAGTATTTGTCCTCTCCCACATGTGAATAATGAGGGCTAACCTAATATACTGCAAATGAAAATCACTGTTATATAAAACAAAACTAGGGATTTAAACTCTTAATTGAGGCTTTATTAATCAGTTTACACATTTTCACTTGGGCACCATAAGGTCATAAAACTGTTACCTACCATGTTGCCTATTTTGGAACTTGAAAATTTGCAGTTTTTATGACTTCTTACCACTTATTCATTGTGACAAAAATTAAATGTGAATGGTAGAAAAAGGCTTCGGCCATATGCAAATTGTTGAAGTGAACCTTTTTTGAGAATGGAGTCTCAGGCTTAATGAAATCATTTCATTAAATAAGGAGGGAGGATTGCCTCAGGGTTTTGGGAAACCATGCTTGATTTCAGATCTACAGATGCCAATCAACTTATGATGGGGTTATGACCAGTAAACCCAGTATGAGTTGAATAGCACACCTAACCTATGGAACATCATAGGTTGGTCTGCTTTAGGCTACCTGAAACATTCTCAGAACGCTTACATTAGCCTATGGTTTGGCAGAAGCATCTAACATAATGACTACATTGTGGAGTGTTGGTTGTTTAACCTCCTGGCCATGTAGCTGACTGGGAGCTGGGGCTCTTGGTGGCAACCCAACATCATGGAGAGTGTCATATCACATATTGCCAACTCAGGAAAGATCGGAACGCGAAATTGGAAGTATGCTTTCTACTGAATACACATTGATCTTGTAGGGGCTCAGAGCGAGTCACCTCAAGATATGCCTGTATGGTATGCAGATGGTTTTGAGCTAAAGGCAGCCAAAATCCTGTGGCTCTTTAAGAGAAACTTCTGTTCCCCTTAACTACCTAGAAAAATTTGAATCAAGGGCCATGTCCATAATAATCAATTATTAGAGATAACCGTTTTTTTTTTTACCTATTTGTAGGACAGGACAAATTTCTTTTTCTTTTTTTTAATTTTATTGTTGTTGTATTACATCCATCCCCTTTTTGCTCCTCTCTGTCCCCCTCCCCACCCACCCTTTCCCCCCAAAGTCAATCCCACCTGTTGTCCATGTCCATGGTTCCTTTATACTAGGTTCTTGTCTAAACTGCTCCCCTTTCTTGCCTCTG
>PVIW01005619.1:0-81673 GCA_004026585.1 Noctilio leporinus
GTTCTGTTTTGCTTGTTGTTAGTTTTGCTCATTATTGTCCCGTAATGGGTGAGATCATATGATATTTGTCCTTCACTGACTGGCTTATTTCACTAAGCATAATACTGTCCAGTTCCATCCATGTTGTTGCAAAGGGTACAAGTTCCTTCTTTCTTTCTGCTATATAGAATTCCATTGTGTAAATGTACCAAAGTTTTTTCATCCAATCATCCACTGCTGGGCACTTAGGCTGTTTCCAGCACTTGGCTATTGTAAATAATGCTGCTATGAACATAGGTGTGCATAGGTTCTTACGAATTGGTGTTTCAGGATTCTTTGGGTATAGTCCAAGTAGTGGAATTGCTGGATCAAAAGGCAGTTCCATTTTTAGTTTTTGAAGGAAACCCCATACTGTTTTCCACAGTGGCTGCACCAGCCTGCATTCCCACCAACAGCGTATGAGGGTTCCCTTTGCCCCGCATCCTCACCAACACTTGTTGTTTGTTGATTTGCTGATGCTAAGTATTTTCTTAAAGTTATTTTAATATTAATATAAAGTAGATTTTTAAAGCATTTATTGAGATTACTGTTTTTTTGATCCTGTCTAAACAATATTTACCTATTCCAGTATCATAAAGCCATTCTCTATGTTTTCATATAGTGTTCTTTAAATTTTTTTTAAGATTTTATTTATTATTCTTAGAGGGGAAGAGAGAGAGTTAGAGAGGGAAAGAGACATCAATGTATAGTTGCCTTTGACCTGCCGCCAGCTATGGACCTGGCTGGAAACCTGGCTTGTAACCTCATTATGTGTCCTGGCTGGGGAATTGAACCAGTGACCTCTGGGTTTGCAGGCTGGTGCCTTATCCACTGTGCCACCAGCCAGGGCTCATCTAGAGGTCTTACAGTTTTATGTTTTATGTTTATGTTTGTTATTTACCTGAAAATAATTTTTGTTCATAATGTGAGATAGCATTTGAATTATTTTTTAATACAAATACCTACTTGTTTCAGCAACAGTTGTTGGAAGGACTATTATTTTCCTAATAGATTAAATTTTAGCACTTTTTGGTGAAAAAATCAAATGAATCTATAAGTGGGGATTTACCTATTAATTTCATATCATTCCATTGATCTATTACTGGTCTTTCCTTAGGCGACAGCCAAATATAGTGGACCCTTGAACAACACAAATTTGAATTGCATGGATCCACATATACAGATTTGTTTCAAGTAATACCTGTATTATTTTCTCTCTCTGTGTAGGGATATTAGCCGGTGGAGGTACAATTGTGTGCATTGATCTGTAGTACTTTGTACAGGAAACTTGAACATCTGTGGGTATTATTTTTCTGCAGGAGACAGATAACAAAGTTTTCGGGAATCAAAAGTTATACACAGATTTTTGATTGTTCAGAATTTGGTACCCTTACCATTACATTGTACAAATGTCAACTGTAAATGTAGAATCCTCTAATTTAGCTCTTTGTGTTTTTTTTTTCACAAATATCTGGCTATTCCAGGTTATTTGTATCTTAACATAAATTTTAACTTTTTAAAAATTATGCCCTGGTTAGTGGCACAGTGGATAAGGCACAGGCCTGTCAATCCAAAGGTCAATGGTTCAATTGCCAGCCAGGGCATATAACCAGGTTGCAAGCTAGGTCTCTAGCCAGGTCTATAGCTGGAGGAAGGTGAAAGGCAACCATACATTGATAGCTCTCTCCTTCTTTGCCTCTCTCCCTTCCCCTTTCTCTAAAAAATAATAAATAAAATCTTTTAAAAGAATAATAATAAAAGTATATTTTATTGATTTTGCTATTACAGTTATTCCACCTTTTCCCCATTTGTTCCCCTCCACCCGGTAACCCCTGGCAGTGCTCCCCTTAGCGTATGTCCATGGTGTCATTCATATAAGTTCTTTGGCTTCTCCATTTCCTCTATTATTCTTAACACCCCTTTGTCCATTCTTTAACCAATAATGTGTACTTCTTTATATTTTCACATCCAGACTATCTACCGTTTAATTACTGCCCTCTGTCAGCTTCTCAAGTCATATTAATACAAAGTTTTCTTTTCATTATTTCAAAATGCTTATGTTTATTCATTTTCTTAAAAACCAACTTTTTAAATATCAGTTGCAGTATTACCAAACACATGCACAAAAACATTTACACACATCTTTTTGGCCTAGTTTCTTTCATTTCTGGTCCCTAAAATATCTCATCACATAATTATCCTTCCCAGGTCTTACCTATATTTGCTTGGTTATATGCAGACTTCTGAGCTAAAAAAAAATTAAGTAAAATAAACTATCTCTTTTCATTCCTAAAATATTTAGCCTTCTTTACTCTTTAATTCTTCAGTGTTTAATATGGTAGTCACTTAAAATGTGGCTAGCTCAAATTGCAGTATACTATCAAGTACATACTGTATTTTGAAGAGTTTATACAAAAAATTTTAAATATGTAAATAGCTTATATAGTTATTACATGTTAAGTGATAACATTTTAGATATGTTAGAATAAATGAAACATTTTCCCTTTTTTCTAACCTTATTTTACTCTGGAATACTATTTTTGTGAAATATATCACAGAAATGGTGTACTGCAGAACCCACTTTTGTAAGTGGGTTCTAGAAACAGTGCCAAACCCATAGTAAAATGAATTTGGCTTCTGAGTCAGATCTCATCCCCTTCAGTAATATAGCTCAACTTCATTTTAAGCTACTAGAACTACAGCTTTTCTTTTCTTTTTTAAAGATTTTATTTATTATTTCCAGAGAGAAGGGAAGAAAGAGAGGCAGAGAGTGAGAGAGACATCAATGTATGATTGCCTTTCACTTGCCTCCAGCTACCGTCCTGGCTGGGGACCTGTCTTGTAGCCTGGTTATGTGCCCTGGCTGGGGAATCGAACCAACAACCTTTGGGTTTGCAGGCTGGCACCTCATCCACTGTGCCACCCCCCCATCCAGAGCCAACTTATACTTCTTGGATTTTTCCATCTTAGAGAGTATATTGACTTTTTGTTTTCCATGCAGAGGTCTTATTTCTTTCAGTATCCTCTGTTTCTCTTCTACATATGTTTTACCACCTGAAGCCTTCAGAAATACTGACATTTGCAGTACTCAGCTGGTCCCCACAGAGTATAAATCTGTGATTTATGATATCTACTATGTTGAGGTAAGAAAAAAACCTTAGGATTTAAATAATTTTGTAGTATAGTATTTAGCTATTTTTTGAATTTGTGGTTGACTTCTATGTGGTCTTGAACTAACCACTGAACTATTTAAGAGTCTGTTGAAGTGGAGATTAGGTACATTCACATTTGAATAATGAAGTTTAGTATTAATACATTTTCCCAAGCACCCCCAGTTTGGGGGACTTCACTGTTAGAAATGTTTATTTCCATTATTTGAAAGTAATCTCATCTAATTTAATTACTAATATGAGAATATATATTGCCTACATACACGAGTCCTATAGTTTAACAGTTGGCAACTTACATCCAAAATTAGTCTTCACTCTCAGCATCTTTTCTAACCTAAACATTGACTAATTTCTCAACACACCAACTTTCAGTTGGTTGATATTTACAACATTGATTGCTAATAAAATTATATATTGTACACCCTCAAATAAGCAATCATTTTGTTACTGAATTCAAGAAAGATAGCATGTATTCTGTGTAATACACATGCTATATTTTCTATTTTTTTTCTCCTTAACTGCATTTGATAATTCTCAGTTACTGCAAGTAAATAGATTTTCCCAACTTAGGAAAGCAAATCTAAGAAAACTTGTTGTAATGCAGATAACATAAAAATACAAAACTATATGTCATTTAGTAAAATCTACTTAGAACAAGATTATTTTAAAGCATTCATAAGTTAAAGTTGGTTCTTATCCATTCATCTACCCTGTGTCTTTTGATTGATGCATTTTAACCCATTTACATTTAAGGTTATTATTGACAGGTAACTTATTCATTGACATTTTCCCCTTTGTACCTATGTTCCTGTCTGTCTCTGTCTGTTTCTTCCTCTTCTTGAAACAGACCCTTTAGCATTTTATGCAATGGTGGTTTGGTGGAGATGTAATCTTTTAGTCTTCTTTTGTCTGGGAAACTCCTTATTTTACCCTCCATTTTGAATGAGAGACTTTATAGGTACAGTAGTCCTTTCTGTCAGCCTTTGTTTTTCATAGCTTGGAATATTTTTTGCTATTCTCTTCTGACCTATAGTGTTTCTATGGAGAAACACTATAGACCTAATAACCTTATCAGAGCCCCCTTGTATGCTATTAGTTCTTTCTCTCTTGCTACTTTTGGAGTTCTCTCTTTATCTTTGAAATTTGCCATTTTAATTATGATGGGTCTTGGAGTGGGCCTTGTTTGGGTTCATCTTCATCGAGACCCTCTGTGCTTCCTGAGCTTGTGTGACATTTTTCTTTCATCAAGTTAGGGAAGTTTTCTGTCATTACTTTTTCAACAGGTTTTCTATCTCTTGCTATTATTATCCTTCTGGCATCCCTATGATACAGATGTTATTATGTTTGATGTTGTCCTGCAGCTCTCTTAAAACCTCTTCCTTCTTTTTCTGTCTTTTGTTTGTTTCTTTTATTGCACTATCTGGGAATTTTTTTTTATATTGTCCTCCAGCTCACTGATCTGATCTTCTGGTTTCTCTAGCCTGATTTTGATTCCTTCTACTCTGTTCTTCAATTCAGAAATTGTATTCTTCATTTCCTCCTGTCTCTTATTGATCACTTCTGTGTTCTTTATAATGCTGGTGTAGTTCTCAGTAAGTTCCTTGTAGCTTCCCTGGAATTCTTCGTAGTTCCCCTGGAGATGTTTGTAGTTTTCTTTGAACTCACTGAGCTCATTGAGCTTCTCTGTAATCATTATTTTGAATTCCATGTCTGACAGTTTGCTTTCCTCTGTTTCACTTAGCACTCTTTCTGGAGATTCCTCCTTTCCTTTCGATGGGGGCTTGTTTTCTTTGTCTCCCCATTTTAGGATAATCTTGTTTGTTTCTGCTTCTTAAATTGTTCTGCTATGACTTTCTGTCTTTGTGGTGTGACCTTCCTTGGTTGTAGAGGTGCACTTTCTTTACTTCCTGGATCTGCCCCTGGTGACATCCCTTTGTGTCCCAGTCTAGGCCTAGTCATTCTGTGGAAGACTACCAGCGATCCGCTTAGTCAGTCTACTAGAGTTGTTAATTCAAATAATCTTTGATCAGCTGCTGGGGGAGATTAATTCCTGTGGGCAGGGCTATGGCTTCCCCTCAGGCTACCACCATTTGGAGAAGAGTGGTCTGTGTGCTGTATGGGGAATGGGTCAACAGTGGGACCTAGTAGGCTGCTCCCTCACTTCTCTCCTGAAAGCTACCACACCAAACTCTCCTTCAGCATCTCTAGTCCACTCTGCCTTCCCTCTCGTGGGGACTAGGGTAAGTGGGTGCCAATGTATTTTCATGCTTGATCCCTTTAAGAACTCCATCTCTCTTTCAAGAGAAAGAAAAACCTGGCGGCTTTTTGCTTTTCACAGTTGGATGCTGGCTTACTCTCAGCTTTGTTGCTGTAGGCTGGGAATTCCAGCCAGGGGTTTAGAGCCCAGTGTTCTGCTGAGATGTTTCTATGTCCCTAAAGTTGCTGTCATGGGCGCCTTGCTAGCCCCAACAGCCCTCTCAAGTCTGTGCACTTCCTACCAGTCACATTGTGATGAAAGCAGTCTCTTCTGTCTGAGGTTGTAAGGCTTCTCTCCAGCTGGTGTTCTGTTGGTTATTCTGGATGTTTTATTCCCAATTAAATTGTAATTCCAGATTGGTTCTGGGAGGAGATTGGTGTAGCTCCACTTATTCCCCTGCCATCTAGGTTCTCTATATTTACAGATTTTTTTTTCATGCTAATTTTTATTTTTATTTTTTATTTATTTTTAAAAGTTTTATTGTTGTTGTATTACATCCATCCCCTTTTTACTCCCCTCTGTCCCCTCCCCGCTATTTTAATTTTTAAAATTTTATTATTGTTGTATTACATCCATCCCCATTTTGCTCCCCTCTGTCCCCCTCCCCACCCATCCATTCCCCCTAAAGTCAGTCCTACCTGTTGTCCATGTCCATGGTTCCTTTATACTAGGGTCTTGTCTAAACTGCTCCCCTTCTTTGCCTCTGCCTCCCCCCTCCCCCCAACCCCCTTCCCCCTGACCACTGAAGGCCTGTTTACTGTATTCATATATTTGGTTCTGTTTTGCTTGTTGTTAGTTGTGTTCATTATTATCCTGTAATAGGTGAGATCATATGGTATTTGTCCTTCACTGGCTGGCTTATTTCACTAAGCATAATACTCTCCAATTCCATCCATGTTGTTGCAAAGGGTAGGAGTTCCTTCTTTCTTTCTGCTATATAGTATTCCATTGTGTAAATGTACCAAAGTTTTTTGATCCAATCATCCACTGATGGGCACTTAGGCTGTTTCCAGCACTTGGCTCCTTATTTCTCCTTCTATCTTGAATGAGAGCCTTGCTGTGTAGAGTATTCTTGGATGCAGGCCTTTGTTTCCCATTACTTACAATATTTTTTTTGCTGTTCCCTTCTGGCTTGAATTGTTTCTGTTGAGTAATCATTTGATAGCCTTATTGGAGCCCCTTTGTATGTTATTTGTCTTTTCTCTCGATGCTTTTAGGATTCTCTCTTTGTCTTTGAAATTAGCCATTTTAATAATAATGTGCCTTAATGTTGGTCTGTTTGGGTTGATCTTCATTGGGACCCTCTGTGCTTCCTGAACTTGATTAATGTTTTCACTCATCATGTTAGGGAAGTTTTCTATCATGACTTTTTTTTAACAGGTTTTCCATTCCTTGTTTCTCTTCTCCTTCTGGTATCCCTATGATATGGATGTTGTTATATTTCCTGTTGTCCAGCAGCTCTCTTAAACCCTCTTCAATCTTGTTCAGCCTTTTTTTATTCTCTTGTACTGTCTCGGAGTATTTGTTTACATTATCCGCCAACTTGCTGATCCAGTCTTCTGCTTCTTCTAGCCTGCTGTTGATTCATTCTACTGTATTCTTCAATTCAGAATTGTATTCTTTATTTCCTCCTGGCACTTATTGATAGTTTCTATGTCCTTTTTGATGCTGTTGTAGCTCTCAGTAAGTTCCTTGTAACTTCCCTGGAGTTGTTTATAGTTTTCTTTGAGCTGGCTAAGCTCGTTGAGCTTCTTTATCATCATTCTTTTGAATTCCTTATCTGATGTTTCGTGTGCCTCTGTTTCATTTGGTGGTCTTTTTTGGGATTCTTCCTTTCCTTTTGGTGATGGACTGATTCTTTTTTCCCCCATTTTGGGTGTCTGTTGTTGCTTGCTTTTTGTTTTTTCCTTGGATTAATCTGCTTTACTTCCTTGCCTTAGTTGAACACCCTTCTGTGTTAGGAGATTTGTGGAGTTCAATGTTGCAGTCTCCCAGATTTTCTCCACTTGTTGTTCTTGGTGTGGTCTTTATTTGGGCCGTCTGGTTGCATTCTGGATTGGTTGTGTATATTGCTCCTTTCCTTACTATCAATATGCTCCTTCTATCCTTTCTCACATAAATGAGGAGAGGGAGAATCAGAAAGCCTCAAGTATGAGTGAACAGTGTAAAGCTATACATATAGTCACCGTATCTGCCTCCCTGTTCACCCTTACTGGTCCCTGATTGGTCCAGGTCGAGCCAGGATCTCTGGGCTTTAAGCAGGAAAAAAATTAAAAAAAAAAAAGATAATAAGCAAAAAGGATTTAGGTGTCTGTTCACCCTTAATGATCCCTGATTGGTTCAATTGGAGCCAGGACCTGTGGGCTTATAGCAGAGAGAAAAAAAAATTTTTTTTTTTTATTTACAAAAAGGAAAAGAAAAGGAAAAAATAACAAGAAAAAGAAAAAAATAATATTAATAAGGGTTTAGGTGGCTGTTCACCCTTTATGATCTCTGTTTGGTCCAGTTGGAGCCAGGACCTGTGGGCTATAACAGGAAGAAAAGGGGGGAAAAAAAAAAAAGGAAGAAAAAAAAAAGAAAACGGAAGAAAGAAAAGAAGAAAGGGTTTAGGTGGCTGGAGAGGGGAGGAATAATTACATTGAAGACTGGGAATGCGTTGTAGCCAGAGAGTGAGTAGACTTTAAATCAAGAGTAGGGAGAGGGTCTTGGGTATTTAGGTGGATTCAGATAGGGGGGGATTAAAAATATGTGAGAAGTAACTTTTGAAAAGGGTATGTTAGGGATTAATAGTTCATGTAGCTCTCGGTGTAACTCAGGTGCTTGAGATTAGCAGCAATCCATTTCCTGAGTCTGCCTCTTTTTCTTGGTCAGGTCTCTGCAGCCCACAGTCTAGCTGGTCTTGGAGTGGCAGGGCCTATTATTATCACAATCAGGGCTGATTCTGTGTGTCAGCCCGCAGGTAGTCTGGGCCTTCAGTGGCCTAGCTGGGTTTTAGGGCTGCCGGTGTTCTGGGGCCTGCAGGGTGTCCCCTCCAACTCCTTGCAGAGGTTCCTGCCTGTGATGGGCCCCTGGCACCCTGCAGGGCAGCCTGCAACCTGGCTGGTTCCTGTGATGACTGGCTCTGCCCCCGCAGCTCCCTGAGGAAATAGCCCCCATCTGCCAACAGTGCCCGGGGTCTGCCAACACTGTCCAGCTCCCCTGGGCGAGGGCCAGTCCTCCAAGCAGATCAGCTCTCTGAGGAGTCCTTTAGAAGGCCTCTATGATGCACCCCGCCCAACGAGTCTGCAGTGCTTCCTTTGTTGCCAGCAATGGGCGGGTTAGTTGCCCTAGCTACAAGTTCCCAGCTAGCAGTTTGGAGTTTCTGTGGGAGCCTGGGGGCCTGTGTGGGTACGCAGGGCTAGGCCTCCTCTCTCACAGGTGCTTCAAGCTGCTGTTTCCCTGGTGGCCCAGCAGCACTGTTTTCAGCGCCCCCCCACCCCCACCCCCACTGGTGCACTTCTCTATTCCCCTGTTCCTGCTCCCTTGCAGGTCTCTTCTCAGCCTCTGTCCCAGTGAGGAGCTTCCTCTTCCTGTTGCCGAAGCGAGGCTCTCACACAGTCCCTCCCCTGCAGGAGTTGAATTCCTCATTCCCTCAGGTGTTTGCCCTCACTGTCCACACTTCCCTATTCAGATTTCTAGTTACTCAGGGGCCTGGAGCTGGCTTCAGTTAAACATGCCCCTCTGGTTAGAGCTGCCCCTGCCCAGAGCTGACCTTGGCCCATGGGCCAGTTTGGAACTGTCTCACCTGCTCTCCTGTAGGTCTCTGCAGCCTCTGGGCTGTGCTCCCGTGAGTCCAGATGCTGACTGCTCCAATTCTTAGGGATCTGAAGATGTCTTGTGCTCCTTACCCTATCCTACAGCTGCTTTGGTACTCGAGAATGCCATCAGCACTGCTGTCTACTCTGTCGCCATCTTTGATCCTATTATTTACTGATTTTTAAAGCGAGACAAGAAGATGAAATGTGAAGAAGAGAGAAAAATATGTTTTTTCTGTTCCATTTATTTATGCATTCAGTAGTGAGTGTTGATTCTTCTGTGTGCCCCAACCAGAGATCCAGGTTGCAACCATGGCAGTCAGGAGAACATACCAATCAGGCCCCTCCATGTAAATTTTTGAATCCCTTTCAATTACTACTTTTAGCAAGTTTACTCAGAATGTCAACAGAACAGAGGAAAATTGACATTATAAAATCTCTGAGCATAGATAATCTTTCCATTTATTCAGATTTTATTTTGCTTTTTCTCAAGGATGTCTTCTATACCTTTTGGTATATTTACTAAATTTTTATGATTTTTAATGCTATTGTTAGTGGAATTTTTGATGAATTTATTAGTGTGACACCATTTAACAAATATGTATAGGTTTCAGGTGCACGGTTCTAAGATACATCATCTGTACACTGTATATTGTGTGTTTTTCCACCCAAGTAAAGCCTCCATCCATCACCATTTGTACTCTCTAAACCTTCCTTTATCTTCTTCCAGTCTCCCTTTCCTCTCAGCAGTCAGCATACTGTCTTCTGTGTTGAGGTTTTTCTCTTGCTTTATTTCTCAAAAAGTCCACTCCTCAAATAGTCCCAAAACCTTTTCACACCCCACCCACCCACCAGCTATCAGCCTGCTCTCTATGGGCTGTGTCTATTTTGCTTGATATTTCTATTTTACACATTAGATTCCACATATGAGTGAAATAATATTATACTTGTCCTTCTCTAACTGATTTATTTCACTTGGCATATCCAGGTACATCGTGGTTTTGCAAAAACATAAGATTTCCTTAGTTTAACAGTCAAGTAGTATTCCATTGTATAAATGTACCACAGTGTTTTTACATACTCCTCTTCTGATGGACACTTGGGCTGCTTCTGAATATTAGCTGTTGTGAATAATACTACAGTAAACATAAGGGTGCATATATTCATTTGAATTAATGTTTGGGCTTTCTCAGATTTATTCTTAGAAGTGAAATTGTTGGGTCATTAGGCAGTTCTGTTTTTCATTTTTATAGTAACTTCAGATTGCTTTCCACAGTTACTGCACTGGTCAGCATTCGCACCAACAGTACACTTGAGTTCCTTTATCTCCTGCATCCTCACCAACAGTCATTGTTTATGATTTGTTGATGATAGCCATTCTGACAGGTATGAAGTGGTATCTCCTTGTGGTTTTAATTTGCATTTCTCTGGTGGTTAGTGACATTGAGAATCTTTTCATATGCCTGTTGACTATCTGAATGTTGTCTTTTAGAAAAGTGTCTATTCAGGTCCTTTATTCATTTTTATAAACGGGATTGTTTATTTTTTGATATAGAGTTGTAAGAGGTTATGAGTTCTTTACACATTTTGGATATTAATCCTTTATCAAATGTATCGATGAATATGTTCTCCCATTTAGTGGGTTGTCTTTTAATTTTGTTGATGGCTTCCTTTGCTGTACAAATGTTTTTTAGTTTGATGTAATCCCATTGTTAATTTTTTCTTTTGTTTCCCTTGCCTGTGGAGATAAATACAATAAATGCAAGACTGCAGTGGTTTTATTTTTTTTATCTTACTGCAGCACATACTGGTAACGAATGTATCTCTTGGGTACACATGATTTATGCTATAATTTTTTTGACCACGACCTCTGTAGAGTTAATAGATTTTTAAAAAGTTTTATTTTCTCATTGTTTGCTGCTGGTGTATAGGTACACATTTGACCTTACTAAATTTACTTGTGAACTCTTTTTCTTTCTTCCTCCCTCCTTCTTTTTTCACCCTCTTCTTTTCCTTTCTTAGTGATTCCCCAGGATTTGCTATGTAATCAGTCATGACATCTGCAAATAACAACAGTCTTACTTTTTTACACTTTTTGACTTATTTATTTTCTTGCCATATTGCAGTGGCCAGCACCTTCACTATAGTGTTGAAAAGTAGTAAGAGTGGTAACCCTGGAATTTATTTATTAAAAAAGAGAGAAAAAGCCCAAAATAGTCACTTGTGTTAAGCCCACGTAATTTAGCTGCATCTTAATACATTACTTAGTTACAGTATTAGCTTCCCCCAGGAGTAGAATCTTAAACCAGTCAATCTAGAATTACTGTCCCATTGCTAGTGATATATCTGACTGATAGACCCGTGCCTTTCCATGAAGGTGACCTTTCTGATACATAGAATTCCATTATGTAAATGTACTATAGTTTTTTTATCTACTCATATACTGATGTGCACTTAGGCTGTTTTTAGCACTTGGCTGTTGTAAATAATGCTGCTCTGAACATTGGTGTGCATAGATTCTTTTCAATTGGTGTTTCAGGAGTCTTAGGGCATAACCCCAGTAGTGGAATCACTGGATCAAAAGCCAGCCCCATTTTCAGAAGGAACTCCTACCTTTTGCAACAGCATGGGTGGAAATTGAGAGTACTATGCTAAGTGAAATAAGACAGGCGATGAAATTCAAATACCACATGATCTCACCTATAAGCAGAATCTAATGAATAAAACAAACAAGGGAAGTAGAACTGGAGACATGGAAATAAGGAATAGACTGTCTGCAACCTGAGGGGAGGGCAAGAGGGTTGACAGGGAGAAGAAGGGGAAAGGTTTAGCCAAGAAAAGTATAAAGGACCTATGGACATGACAGCAGGGTGGAGATGGACCATTGGACATGGCAGGGGGTAGACTGGGAAGGAGAGAGCAATAGGGGAAAAATTGGGATAACTGTAACTGAACAACAGTCTTTTTAAAGATTTTATTCATTATTTTTAGAGAGAGAAGGGCAGGGAGGTAGAGAAGCATCAATCTATGGTTGCCTTTCACCTGCCTCCAGCTACAGACCTGGCTGAAGACCTGGCTTGCAACCTGGTTATGTGCCCTGGCTGGGAATCGAGCCAACGACTCTTGATTTTGCAGGCTGGTGCCTACGCACTGAGCAACCAACCAGGGCAAAAGTCTTTTATTTTTTACAGGCCTTTAGAGCTCCTTTGTATTTCCTGGGTTGGATACTATCTAAATCATGAATTTTTCAATAAGATCCTTAAAACTTACGTAGTAGAAGTTTGTTTCTTTAATTAGATCTAAGGTGGAATATATTTAATATATTTCATTGATTATGCTGTTACAGTCCCAATTTCCCCCCCTTACTCCCTTCTTCATGGTACCCCCTTCTGTCTAGCAGTCCCCTTCTTAGTTCATGTCCATGGGTTTTGCATGTAAATTCTTAGGCTTCTCCATTTTCTACATTATGTTTAATATCCCCCTATCTATTTTGTTCCTACCAATTTATGCTTCTTAATCTCTGCACCTTTCTCCCTATTCTTTACCTTCTTGGCTGATAACCCTCTAAATGGTCTTCATACCTATGATTTGATTCTGTTCCTGTCTTGGTTGTTTGCTTAGTTTGTTTTTTTTTTAGATTCAGTTGTTGATAGTTGTGAACTTGTTGCCATTTTAATGTTCATAGTTTTGATCTTCCTTTTCATAAATAAGTCCCTTTAACATTTCATATAATAAGGCCTTGGTGATGATGAACTCCTTTATCTTTACCTACTGTGGGAAGCACTTTATCTGCTCTTCCATTCTAAATTATAGTTTTGCTGGATAGAGTAATCTTGGTTGTAGGTTCTTGCTTTTCATCACTTTGAATACTTCTTGTCAGTCCCTTCTTGCCTGCAAAGTTACTTTCGAGAAATAAATAATATTTTTGGGTAGAGTTGATAGTTCATAATTAGCATGTTATAATTTGATTTTCTGTTCTTGTAATTTTTTATTAAATATGTTCTTTTTTATTTGTGTTTTTTCAAGCACTGAATATTCATTTTTCCTGAATATTACATCTTTGTCATAAATATTTCAATATTGGACCTTTATTACATGAGTATTCATTTGTTAACAAATAGTAGTTAAGCTGTCTGAAAGAGTTGGTCTGCTTGCAAAATTAGAGCAATTGTACTAAAAATAATCATTAATCTTAGTTATCAATGCTGTCTAGCTTTCCCTTTTTGTTTTCTAATGCAAAAGTATTTATTTTTTTATGATTTCATTAATTTTTATTTTTTAGTATATTTTATTGATTATGTTGTGAAGTAGTCCCAAATTCTCTGCCCTTTGCTCCCGTCCACCCAAGACCCCATTTCTTCCTGCAGTCTCTCCCTGACCTTAGTTCATGTCCATGGGTTTTGCATGTAAGTTCTCTGATTTCAACCTTTCCTCTATTATTCTTAATCTTCACCTCTCTTGTACCTACCAATTATATTTCCTAATCACTGCATCATTTCCCTGTTTTATTCCCCCCTCGCATCTGATAACTCTTCTGATGATCTCTTTACCTATGATTCTGGTCCTGTTCTGGTTGTTTTCTCAGTTTGATTTTGCTTTTGTATTTATTTTTTAGATTTTGTTGTTGATAGTTGTGAGGTTATCTTTTTAATGTTCCTCATTTTGATCCTCTATCTTTTTTTTTTTTTTGCACTTTTTGGTATAGTTTACGGATTTTGCTGTAATGGTTCTCCCAAATCCTTTTCCCTTTGTTCTCTGACACCCAAGCCCCCTGTTCCCTCCTGCAGTCTCATCCCCTCCTTAATTCATGTCCATGGGTTGTGCATATAAGTTCTCCAATTTCACCATTTCCTCTATTGTTCTTAACTTTCCCCTTTCTGTCTTGTACCCACCAATTATGTTTCCTAATCCTTGCACCATTTTCCCATTTCACCACCTTCTCCCTCTGAGCTGATAACCCTCCCAACAGTGATTCCCATACCTATGTTTCCGGTCCTATTCTGTTTGTTTGCTTGGTTAGTTTTTGTTTTTATTTTTTAGGTTCTGTTGTTGATAGTTTTGAATTTGTTGTCATTTTAATGTTCATAGTTTTTATCCTCTCTTCTTCAATAAGGCCCTTTAACATTTCATAGAATAATGGCTTGATGATGATGAACTTCTTTAGCTTTACCTTGTCTGGGAAGCACTTTGCCCTTTTATCCTGTTATTTTTATTTTTACTTTTAAATTTTATTATTTTTAGAGGGAGGGGAAGGGAGACAGGCAGAGGGAGAGACACATCAATATCTGGTTGCCTTTCACCTGTCTCTAGCTACAGACCTGGCTGGAGACTTGGCGTGCAACCTGGTTATGTGCCCTGGCTGGGAATTGAACCAGCAACCTTTGGGTTCACAGGCTGGCCCCTTATTCATCGTGCCACCAGCCAAGACCCTGCCCTTCCATTCTAAATTATAGCTTTGCTGGATAGAGCAATCTTGGTTGCAGTTCCTTCCGTTGTATCACTTTGACTACTTCTTGCTAGTCCATTCTTGCCTACAAAGTTTCTTTTGAGAAATCAGCTGATAGTGTTACAGGAACCCCTTTGTAGGTAACTCTTCTTTTCTCTTGCTACTTTTAAGATTCTCTCTTTATCTTTAATCTTTGGCATTTTAATTATGATGTGCCTTTGCATGGTTTGATTTGGATCCAGCTTATTTGGAACTGTGTGTGCTTTCTGGACTTGTATGTCTATTTCCTTTGCCCTATTAGGGAAGTTTTCCTTCATTATTTTTCACACAAATTTTCAATTTTTTGCTCTTCTCCTTCTGGAACCTGTATGATTCAGATGTTGGTACACTTAAAGTTATCCCAGAAGTTTCTAAGCCTCTTCTAGTTCTTTTCAATTTTTGTTTCTGCTTTCTGCCCTGGTTGACTCTTTATTTCTTCCATACATTCCAAATCGTTAATTTGAACCCAGTTTCCTTCCCTTTACCATTAGTTCCATGTGTATTTTCCTTTGTTTCACTTGGCCTAGCTTTCATTTCTTCCCTTCTGTGTTTGCCATATTTAAGCATGTCTGTCAAGTCCATGAACATCTTTATTGTGAGTTGTATTTTAAACTGTGCATCTGTCAGGCTGGCAGTCTGTTTATCTGTCAGGGTGGCTATTTCTTTGTCACCTAATTCAACCATTGGGACCTTGATTTGTTCCCCTTTTGAACCATATCTCTTTCTTTTCATATTCATAGGCCCCTTTGTGGCTTTTGTGTTTTAAGTAGAACTGTCATACCTGTTAACATTGTAAGGGGTGAAGCCTTGGTTATTCATAAGTTTGAGATGACTTGTTTTACCACATTTTGGTGCAGTATGTGGAGGAGGATCTTGAGAGAGAGCAATGAGGCTTACTTAGCACTCGCCCCTTTCCTCTGCACTTCTCCTGCTTCCTGTGTAGGTCTAGCTCTTCTCTAGTTTTTTCCTTGTCTATTGTTCCCAGAGTAGTGGGTAGGTCTGTGGACATTTTAGGACCATGAGGGCCCACTAAATAAACAGACTCTGCTATGAGATCATCAGTTTCTTCCTCTGCTCCAGCTCCCACTGGTTTTCACAGTCAGAAGCAATGTGGCTTTATTTTCTCCCTGGTGCTAGAACTGTGAGTCATGTGATCTAGTCTGATCCTGGGAGCACTCAACAGGTTTCCCTACTGTGAATGCACTTTCCGCTGGTCAGCCATAGTCCCTGTCCCACTGCAGCTGCCTTGCTGCCAAGTCACAGGCTGCACCCCCAAACCACATCCTCTCTGTCTTGGCCCCACCCTTCCTACCTTTCTGGATGAGTAGTTCTTTATATCTTTTGTTTGTTGGACTTCTGTACAGCTTGATATTCTGGAATTTCTGGTTTCTCTAGTTTTGAGGTAGATGTATTGTTTTTTTGGTTGTAGAGGGAGACTCAGCATGTTTGTCTACTCTCCTTATTATTTGGTCAGGGTTTTCAGCTCTTCATTTTCGCTGTTTTTATTTTTCCTTAATTCTTTAAAAGTAAAGTGATTATTGGGCTGGCCATAGAAATTAGAATGAGTTAAATAGAACAATTAGATACTGTTTCTCCTGATGTTCAGGTATGATGAATTCAAACTTTTTATGTGACTAGCTTGGTGCATGTTCTCATCAGGTTAATATTAATTATGCCCTCTTTTTTTCTCCCTTTCTTCCCATATGATAATATCCAAGTTTTATAAAGCTTTTTGGAAGTACCTGGCTTATTGATAGGGAAATCTTTGATTTAATTTTAATAATGCTTGAGTGGGGAATGTCTTTATGTAAAATTCTTTTCTCAGCACCACAAACTTAATATTATTAGATTACTGACATTGAAAACAGTGGATTTCTATAAAGGACAGTTTATATGCACTCCTCGTAAAAGAAGGAGATGAATTTTAAAGCATATTGTTTTCTACTTTGAGACATTGTCACTGTACAATAAACATTGTAGTGGCTTTCAGAGACATCATTTTTTTTTTTTTTCTTTATAGGAAGTAGTTACAAATCATTAACACCAATGATCTTTCATTATTGCTTTTTTTCTTTTTTCTTTTTTTTGGAAGGAGTGGCTTTTAAAATATTTCTGAAAACTAATATAGGCAGACGGTTTGTTTCAGGTACTGAACAGTACAGTGAATACACTGGCTATGCTGAAACATATCATTGGGCCCGGAGCCATGAAGATGAGAGTGAAAGGTGAGTTCATTTCTGATTTTAGTATTGCATGTCCAAAAGCTAAGGAATATGGCCTTGTGCGTTCTGTCTACCTCAACTCTTATTTTAGAAATTTAACCTCCTTTTAAAATTCAGTATTTCAGGTTCATTAATCATTATAACAAAGGGGAAAAAGAGAAATACATGCCAAAGTCTATAATTCTTGCAACTTAGTTGCCAGTTATAAGCAGTCAATGGAGGTTAATTTAGAAGGCCAAATTTATTTAAAATAGATTACAGGTAGTATAGCTTAAAGCCCTTAAACTTTGTAATTAGTTATCCTTAACTCCTCTGGGAGATTAGGTGGCTGGGTAAAACCTAGTTCAGGCAATTTGCCTAATGTCATGTTTCAATGGTCAGGAGAAATGGCAATGTTGCTGTCTCCTTTTTTTTTTTTCTTTTTAAATATATTTTTACATATTACTACTTTCCTACTAAACTGGTCTAACACAGGTGAATTTTTATGGGAATGGAAATTGAAAGATTGTGCATATGTGTCTGAGTATGTGTTCTAATGAAAAAGAGCTGTTTTGGGTTTAAATGCTTTAATCAAAATACATAGGGTAATTGAATGGATCAGCAAGCAAGACCCATATACTATATATATACTGTCTACAAGAGACCCACCTCAGAATGAAAGACACAGATTACAATTAAAGAAATGGAAAGAGAAAAAAGCTGGGGTAGCAGTGTTTAATATATGAAAAAAAAATACACTATAATTAGAGACAAAGAAGGACACTACATGATGCTAAGAGGAGGACTTTATCAAGCAGATATAACCTTTGTAAACATTTATGCACCCAACACAGGAAACCCTAAATATGTAAAGCAAATGTAGATATAGTGAGAGATCAATAGTAATAAAGTCATAGTAGGTGATTTTAACACTCCATTAATATAAATTGCTATATATTTTAGACAGAAAGTCAACAAGGAAACAGAAAACAGAAGCCTTAAAGGATGCACTAGATTAGATGGATTTAATTGATATCTTCACAGCATTTCACCCCAAAACAGCAGAATATACATTGTTTTCAAGTACACATGAAATATTTTCTAGGATAGGCTATATGTTAGCCAAAAAACAAGTCTCAATAAATGTATGAAGAATGAAATCATATCAAACATTTTCTGTGATCATAGTGGTATGGAACCAAAAATAGATCACAAGAAAAAATGAAAAACACACAAACACATGGAAGCCAAATAAAATGTTACTAAATAATGAATGTGTCAGCAGAGATCAAGGAAGAAATGAAAAAATACCTTGAAATGAAAATGAGAACACAGCAACCCAAAATCTGAGATGTAACAAAAGCAGTACTAAGAGGGAAAGTCTTAGCATTACATACCTACAAATTAGAAAAATCTCAACCTAACTTTATACTTACAGGAACTTGAAAAAGAACAACAAACAAAGACTAAGTGAGTAGATGAAAGGAAATAATGAAGCTTGGAGCAGATACAAACAAAATGGAGTCTAAAAATGATAACAAGATCAATATCAAATCTAAGGACTGGTTCTTCAAAAAAATAAAAATAAACAAGATTAACAAACTTTTAACCAGACTCATCAAGAAAAAAAGGGAGAACCCAAATAGGTATCAGAACTGAAAGAGAAGTAACAACCAATACCAAGAAATACAAAGGGTTGTAAGAAAATATTACGAACAGCTACATGCCAACAGTTGGACAACTGAATGAAATAGATAAATTTCTAGAAACATTCAATCTTTTACAACTAAACCAGAAAGAATCAGAGAATCTCAATAGACAGATTATAATTAGTGAAACTGAGCAGTAGTCAAAAAACTACAAGCAAACAAAAGCCCTGGGCCAATGACTTGTCAAGTAAATTTTACTAAACAGTCAAAGAACTAACACTTATCCTTCTCAGACTATTCCAAAAAATTCAAAAGGAGAGAAAATTCCCCAAGCTCATTTTACAAGGCCAGTGTTATCATAATTCCAACATCACACAAAAGCACCTCAAAGAAAGACAATTATAGAATATTCCTGATGCCAAAATCCTCAACGAAATATTAGAAAACCAAATACAGCAATACATTAAATAGATCCTATACCATGATCAAGTGGCATTTATTTTGGGGATGCAAATTTGGTACAATATTCTCAAATCAATAAATGTGATATACCACATAAACAAAATGAAAGGCTAAAAACCACATGGTCGTATCAACAGATGCAGAAAAAGCATTTGATAAGATCCAGCATCCATTCATGATAAAAACTCTCAGCAAAGTGGGAATAGAGGGAATATATCTCATTATAATAAAGGTCATATATGACAGACCCACTGACAGTATCACATTCAATGAGCCAAAAGTACAAGCATTAGCCCTTAAGGTTGGAAAGAGGACAGGGATGTTAACTTTCAACATTAACTTAACATGGTATTGGAAGTCCTAGTGACAGCAATCAAAGAAGAAGAAACAAGACATAGAAATTGGAATGGATAAAATAAAACTGTCATTATTTGCAGATGACATGACACTGTACATAGAGCACCTTAAAGCTTCTACCAAGAAACTACTAAAATTGACAAATGAATTCAGTTAACTAGCAGGATACAAAATAAATATACAGAAATCACTTTCATTTTTATATACCAATGATAAACTACCAGAAAGGGAAAATAAGAAAACTATCGCATTCATAATTGCTACAAAAAGAATAAGATACCTAGGAATAAACCTAGTCAAGTATGTGAAAGACCCGTACTCAGAAAATTATAAGACACTGAAGAAGGAAATTGAAGAAGATACAAATAAGTGGAAGCATATTCCGTGTTCATTGATAAGGAGAATTGACATCATTAAAATGTCCGTACTACTCAGAACAATGTATAGATTCATGGCAATTCATATCAAGATACCAGTGGCATATTTAACAGAACTAGGACAAAGATTCTAAAAATGCACGTATATGGAACCAAGAGAAAACACCCTAATAACCTCAGGCATCTTAAGAAAGAAGAAAAAAGTTGGAGAAATCATGATACCTGATATCAAACTATAGTACAAGACCATTGTAAGTAAAACAGCATGGTACTGGCATAAAAACAGACACACAGATTAATAGAACAGAATAGGGTGCCCAGAACCTACATCTATATGGTCAATTAATATTTGACAAAGGAGGCAAAAACATACAATGGTGTTAGGATAGTCTAGTCAATAAATGGTGTTGGAAAAATTGGACAAGTATGTAGAAAACATGAAACTAGACCATATTCTTACATCATACATACGTAAGAATAAACTTAAAATTGATTGAAGACTTGAAATCATAAAAATCCTAGAAGAAAATCTAGGCAATAAAACCTCTGGCATTTCTTGTAGCAGTATGTTTTTTTCGAATATATCTCCTCAGGCAAGGAAAGCAAAAGAAAAAAATTAACAAGGCCATAAAACTAAAAAACTTTTATACAGCAGAGGAAACTATCAACATAAGGAAAAGAACTTACTGAATGGAAGGACATATTCATCAATAGATGTGATAAGGGGTTAATATGAAGAAATTATAAAGTACTTGTATAACTCTACACCAATATAACAATCTAATTATAAAATGGGCAAAGGATCTAAATAATAGACATTTTTCCAAAGAGAATGTTCAGATGGCCAGTAGGCATATGAAAAGCTGCTCAATGTCACTAATCACCAGAGAAGTGCAAGTTAAAACCAGAGTAGATATTACCTTACACCTGTTAGAATAGCTATCATCAATAAACCAAACTAGCATTGGTGAGGATGCAAGGAAAAAGGAAACTAAATGCACTGTTGGTGGGAAGGCAGATTTGACCCAGCAATTTCACTTCTGGGAATATTCTGAGAATGTCTGAGTACTAATTTGAAAGAATATAGGCACCTTTATGTATATTGTAACAGTACTTTAAAAAAAAATGGATGGGAAGAATTAACATCATTAAAATGTCCATGCTACCCAAAGCAATCTATAGATTCAATGCAATCCCAATTAAAATAGCAATGACAGACTTCACAGAGATAGAAAAAATACTTCAAACATTTATATGGAGCCAAAAACACCCAAGAATAGCCACAGCCATCTTGAGAAAGAAGAAGAAGGTAGGAGGAATCACAGTATAGGACATCAAACTATACTGCAAGGCTACTGTCATCAAAACATTCTGGTACTGGCATAAGAAAAGACATATAGATCAGTGGAATGGAATAGAGTGCCCAGAAATAAACCCAGGACTCTATGGTCAATTAATATTCAACAAAGGGGGAAGGAACATAACATGGAGTAAAAACAATTTCTTCAACAAGTGGTGTTAGGAGAACTGGACAACAACATGCAAAAAATAAAATAAAACTAGACTACCAACTTATACCATACACCAGAATAAACTCAAGATGGATAAAGGACTTAAATATAAGCAGTGCCACCATAAAGGTCCCGGAGAAAAAAATATAGGCAGTAAAATTTTAGATATTCTATGCAGAAATATGTTTACTGATATTTCTCCAAGGGCCAAGGAAATCAAAGAACAAATCAACAAATGGGACTATATCAAACTGAAAAGTTTCTGTTTGGCTGAAGAAAATACCAGCAAAATTCAAAGGGATCCAACTGTATGGGAAAACATATTTGCCAATGATACCTCAGACAAGGGTTTCATATCTAAAATATATAAACAACTTATGTGACTCAACACCAGGGAGATAGCCCAATTTAAAAATGGGATTGCCTTTGCAGAGGAGTGGGTAGGTGGGGAAGTAGACAGAGAGGAGTAAAAAGGGGATGGATGTGATACAACAACAATAAAATTAAATAAAATTTTAAAAATTAAAAAAAGTTTTGGAAGCTGCCCAAGTGTCCATCTGTAGATGATTAGATTTAAAAAACTGGTACATTTACCCAATGGAATACTACTTGTTTGTAAAAAAAAAAGAAGGAAGGCTTACCTGGAGAATATTATGCTAAGTGAAATAAGCCAATCAGGGAAAAGAAATACTATGTGGTCTTATTTAAATGTGGAATCTAATGAACAGATAAACAAAACTGAAACCAGATCATAGATGGAGAAAAAACTCATAGCTGTCAGAGGGCATAGTAGTTATGGGGATGAGTAAAAATGACGGGATTAAGCAATTAAAAAGTGAGCCTTTGTGGCAGAAAGAATCAACTATTTATTGCTCATGTAGGCACACAGACTTATTCTTTCTAATACCTCAGTTCAGCCCCTGGTCTCTTTCCCTTTGTTTTAGTTCACATATGTGATTTTAACAGTTATCTATGTGGATACATAATTCATGATAATTGTTTACAAAAGTTGCTTGGCATATCAATATATATGCAAGTTTGTAAGAGATGCAATATTTGGAATTTCAGCTTCCAAAATCATCATTTCACCCAGTCCTTCCTGTTTTTACAGGCAGTGTACAGACAGTTCCTATTTTTTCCACTTTGTGTTGTTTTGCTGTCCTTTTAAAAATAATTTCACAGTCAGCAGTTGAGCACAGTAAGTGAAATGTACTGAATCATTACACATTTTTTTGTAACACTTGACTTCTTGGGATTATTTTTTGGGTGACTATATGGTGATGTTACGTAGCATATCCAGTGATCTAGAGCAAATCTTGCGAAACAAAAAGTGAATAAGCTCTTGTTGAAATACAAATGCCATGTCTTTAGTATTAGAGGAAAACAAAGACCTAAGTTCCTTTTGTCTGCTCCCTAATCCTTTAACCTGTGACACTTGCTGTAAATGATGTATGCATTTACCATATGTCATATTTGTTATCTCTTTATATTTTTTTATTTTGCTGTTTAACGACTGGCAGTCAACAATGTATATGCCTTGGAATCTAAAATAAAATGGTGTTTTCTGCCTTCCTATTTTTCTGAGAACTATAGCCATGGGTGTTTTTTAATATTTTAACCCTTCCAAAGACTCAGAAACACGTGAGGGTTTTACTTTGTGAGTACCTTTCCCCATTCTTCATGTTTTCCTCCTCTGTCCTTCCTTCCCCAGGGACAGCTGGCAACGGCGCAGCACTGAAATTGTCGCCATTGATGCCCTTCACTTCAGACGCTACCTCGACCAGTTTGTGCCTGAGAAAATCAGACGTGAGCTTAACAAGGCCAGTAACCTTATTTCTTAGTTCATCTGGCAGTTGTCATCTATTTACTGTCATTTTATTAATGCTGAAATTAATGCTTTCTGGTCTTTCTTGCAGTGTCAGTACATCTACCCACAACTCTCTTGATTTAATGGATCTGTCAGCTGTACAAGATGTACTTTCCATTTTGTAATTGTTTGATTACTGATGCCAGCTAGACTGTTGCTTGACATTAAGCTCCGTACATGCATTTATCTCATCAAGTATTTTTAGCTGCTTTGGAACATTATCACTGTAAAACTATATAGAAATGAATGAGCCCTGAAAATGTTTTAGACATACCCAATGACATTTTTCTCTACAAGGTATATTGTTAGGATTAAAACTCGAACCATAAAAATCAAGTTAAAATTGTTCTAGGTGAAAATCATGTGAAAAGTTTGTTGAATTAATAATTTGACATAGTTTAAAATTGTGATTTTCTGTAATGCTTAGTACTGTCTACTATAATCATTTTCTTTTTCTTAATTGTACTATAGAAATGTAAAAATAAGCCATTCCTATTAGTTCAAATTTTTACTACTGTTAACTGTCATAAATAGACTATCATATAGTAGATTGCTGATATTGTTACCTAGAGTTAGGGTCTTACCAAAATAGTTCACTTGTTTTAATAGTTCCTCAGAAAACCATTGTTTTAACTCCTACAAGGAGAATTTAGTTATGAGAATGTTTATTAAGATAATGAGGTTTATGGTTTTGTATGATTACAGATATGCTAGTATCTACACAGACTTTTGATAATGACAGCAGACTGGGTGTATCATTGCAGGGAAATTGGGAGTGTTTTTGGATTGGCATATCTGGAATTTAGTATATCATCTTCACATCTTCTTTCACCTTACCATAGGAACAGTCTTTCATTGTTGTGCTCTGCTTATCCTAGCTGAACAGCCTTGCCTTTCATATTGTTAGTAAAATAAAGAACCAAATAATCTCAAAAGGCTTTTATTACACTAAGTTGTTTTAATACGTTAGTAGGTATTATTCATGTTATGTTTATAATTCTATATCCTAATCTACTTGAAAGTCTTATTGTTAGACGTACTTTTTTTCTTTTGAGTTTGTTGTCTTTCAGTGTTCATAATCTTAATACTCTTTTTCTTAAGTGAGTCCTTCTAACATTTCATATAATAATGGTTTGGTGATAATGAACTCCTTTGGCTTTGTCTTGTCTGGGAAGCACTTTATCTATCCTTCCATTCTAAATGATAGCACTGCTGGATAGAGTAATCTTGGTTGTAGGTCCTTCCTTTCCATCACTTTGACTACTTCTTGCCAATCCCTTCTTGTCTGCAGTTTCTTTTGAGAAATCAGCTGATAGTTTTATGGGTACCCCTTTGTAAATAACTTTTTCTCTTGCTGCTTTTAATATTCTCCATCTTTAACCTCTGGCATTTTAATTATGATGTGTCTTCGTATATTCTGATTTGGATCTAGCTTGTTTAGGACTCTGTACTTCCTGGACTTGTATGTCTATTTCCTTCACCAAAGTAGGGAAGTTTCCCTTCATTATTTTTTCAGTAAGTTTTCAGTTTCTTGCTCTTCCTCTTTTTCTTCTGGCACTGCTATGCTTTGGATATGGGCATGTTTAAAGTTGTCCCAGAGGTTCCTACACCTCTCCTCATATTTTTCAGTTCTTGTTTCCTCTTTCTATATTGGTTCATTGTTTATTTCTTCCTTATGTTCCAAATCATTGATTTGAACTCTGGTTTCCTTCCATTCACCCTTGGTTTCATATGGATTTTTCTTTATTTCACATAGCCTTGCTTTCACTTCCTATCTGTGTTTGCTGTACTTAAGCATATCTGTCAAATCTGTGAGCATCTTAGTCACCAATGTTTTGAACTCTGCATCTCTAGGTTGGCTATCTTCTTGGCTTTTAGCTTGGCTATCTCTTCATTGCTCATTTCTCCCATTGGAACCTTGATCTGCTGACGCTTTTGGGCCATACTCCTCTGCCTCCTCAGCTTGACAGCTTTCTGTATTTGCCTTTGTGTCTTAGGTAGAGCTTTTTGAACCTATAACGTTGTAAGGGGTGGTGCCTTAGGAATTCATCAGTCAGGGGCGACCCATTTCACCATGTTGTGGCTCTGTATGTGGGGGAGGGGCCTGTTGAGACTGGTGGTTTCTTCCTCTGCCCCAAACCCCACTGGCTTTCACCATAGAAGCAATATGGCTCCATTTTCCTCTGTGCCAGAACCACAGGCTGTGAGGTCTAGGATCACTTACCAGGTTTAAATGTATAACTTTGCTTTTCCCTGTGGCCTCAGTCCCTGTGCTGTCACCACAGCTGCTGGCTCTGTTTTTCCCAGTGCTAGAACAGTGGACTGCATACTCTGGCCCCAGGGTCACTTCCCAGGTAACTGTGGGCTGCATGGTCTGATCTGGATTGCTTCCCTGGTTTAAATGTATGATTGCACTTTTTACTGTAGCCTCAGCTCCGGTGCTGCCACTGCAGCTGTCCTCCCTGGCTCTGCTCCTCCTACCTGTCTGGCTGAGTATTTCTTTACTTATTTGTTGCACACCCATGTAGTAGATGTTCTGACATTTCTGCATTGTTTTTATTTAGTTTTGAGGTACATGTAAATTTCTTCTCATTGTGAGTGAGATGCAGCATGTGTATTTACTCTTCCATCTTGGCTAGAATTCCTACATAATGGACATGGTTTTTTTTGTTTTTGTTTTATATAATTCATCAGGTTTTTCATTTTTTTTAAACATAACCCAAGACATACTTAATGATTTTAGAGAATGGGGGAAGGAGGGTGATAGGGAGACAAACAATGATGTGAGTGATAAACATCAATTGGTTGTCTTTCCTACACACCCTGACCTTGGACCGAACCAGCAACCTGGGTTTGTCTCCTGACCAGGAAATGAACCCAAGACATTTTGGTTTGTGAGATGATGCCCAGTCAACTGAGCCATGCCAGCCAAGGCTATTATGTGGTTTTAATGTTTACCATTCTCAAAGGAATCTAATAAAAAGTGTGAAGAGTAAATGCATTGTTTTTCACAGCTGCACCAAAAATAAGTTTATCTTTTTAAAAAGTAATTTCACTATCAACAAAGACTGTTCTCTGTTATATCAGCAGTTATAATTTCTCTTACTTGACTCTGAATGAAAGTCAGATACTTACCTGAAGGATATCTTTTATTATAGCTACATTTTAAATATGTCTGTTTCACTCTTCCAGACTCTTTCCTTAAAGCATTTATGTCCAAGCACGTTATGTTTCTATTATATTGTATATCAAGTAGAATAAGAAAATTTAGATTTTCATCAGATGTTACTTATTAAACATGTATATGTGAATTTTTCACATGGTCATTGGTACTAGAAGCCATTTTTGTATGTAAGTAGTAGGTAGTTTGGAGAGAAATATATGAAAGGGAAGTATATTTAAGCATAATCATATACTAAGTAACACAGATTTAAATGTTTCTTTTTTAATGGATAAAGTCTATATGCCCACAAGTATTTTTTGTAGGGGCTAGATCGTTCACTTTTAGAAATAATCAACAAATATGATCTATAACTCTTGGCATACATATCTTTTCTTTTTTAATTCCCCATTGCCAATTGATATTATCTAAATTTACCTGTATTGCACTGATCTTCAGTTTACCCATCCTCAAAGACATCAGAGATTTTTAAAATGTGAAGGCTTGTTATATGTAACTTATTAGTTGTGTTACCAACATTGAAAAACATTTATTTGTAGAATATAGAGACCTTGTGAGATATACTTTATCCGAAAAACTAAAAAATGAGTTTTAAAAAATAATCTAACAAAAGAAGTTTTATTTCATTATTTAAGTCAGTCAGAACCCAGCACACTACCTTGCTTATGGGAATGTTTCAAAAATATTTGTTAAATGAGTTAATGGTCAATTAATAGTCAATGGATAATTAATTTCTTCCATATTACTAATACAGTTTTTAAGGTAAAATTTTTAGATATAAATAGATTATCTCAAATCACTCAAAATGTTAAAAATTTATGAATATTTCCTAAATATTCTTCAAATGCTAAATAAAGGCAAGTAAATTGAAGTTTGAAACAGATGAAACTACATGAAGCAGATGGATTAGTTTTTAATGTACATATGGTAATGCAGTTTTCTATTTGTTTTCAACCTGTTATTGTTTAATGTCAATATGCAATTAAGACTAATTTATATTTCATAAAAGATTCAGCCAAATGCATTTAGAAACTTTAAAAAATTATTCAACTAACAATAATAAAAGTAAGCATTAATGTTAAATAATTGCTTACTATATGCTAGACACTGTACTTAGCATTTAAAGTGCTTTGTCTGATTTAATCCTAACCACCCATTTAGATATAAACATTGTTCTTATCTCCAAACTGAGCCTCAGAAACTTGCCCCAGGTCACACAAATAGGCTTTAAGAAAGCCAGGTTCCCCATCCTTCAAATTATTTCTTAAAAATCTAACTTCTACCACATAGAGATTATTGTAATTATATCCGTCTTTCTAGACTTTTAACCTGTTTCAATATTAAATCATTAAGAATGTTTCCTGTATTTGGTTAATGCAGAATCTTCTATAAGCATGTATGTCTCTGGCTTACCTCTTATCTTTCAGTCAGAATCCTATACTGTGAGCAAGCTGCCCCTTAAATGCTTTTCTCGTATCCTTTTCTGTTTGATATACTTCTTAGAGAAAATTTGAGGATTCCGCCTTCCCCTCACCATGAGAAATTCTCATGGACAAGGAAATACCGCAGGGCCAAAGTAGCCCATCAATATATGGGCCAGTCAATGAAAGTGCTTCGTTTAGGGCTTGGCACGCACATAAGAAGTCATTGGTTAATGTATGTTTTTTTATTCACTGCTGTATTAATAAACATTTACTCTTTTAGCAAGGGATTAGTTATCTTTAAAATTTTGTTTTAATTTATTGATTTGAGAGAGAGATCAGTTTATTATCCCACTTATTTATGCATTCATTGATTGCTTCCTGTATGTATGTGCCCTGACCAAGGATTGAACCCTTCCTTACCTTGGCATACAGGGACAATACTGTAACCAACTGAGCTACCCAGCTGGGGCTAAGAATTAGTTTTCTAATTCACTCATTGAAAAAGAAGAAAGCAGTTAGCGGTTTTGTTAAATGTCATTGATAACTTAATTAGAAAACTAGTCCAAGTAACCTGGGGCTTTCTAAATTAAAGCATTTTGCCATTTATTAGTTATACTTACCTATTAAAAGAGCTAGTCATGAATTTAACTACAAGCAGTGGGGTTTTCCAGAAACTGACAGTACAACTTGGAGAAAATATTAAATGTTTTATCAGTTTAGGTCTAAAGCAGAAGTATACTATATTAAATCACTTTAGGGATGACTTACACAATTCTACCTTTTTTTTTTTTTTTAATGTATTTAAAAAATTTTTTTTGAAGATTTTATTTCATTATTTTTAGAAAGAGTGGAAGGGAGAGAGGCAGAGAAGGAGAGAGACATCAATGTATGGTTGTGTTTCACCTGCCTCCAGCCACAGACCTGATTGGAGACCTGGTTTGCAACCTGGTTATGTGCCCTGGCTGGGGAATCAAACCTGCGACCTTTGGGTTCCGCAGGCCAGCGCCTTATCCACTGTGCTACCAGCCAGGGCTCTGATTCTACTTTTTATTTTATTAATTAACTTTATTTCATTATTTTCTTTTTCTTTCTTCTTCTTCTTCTTCTTCTTCTTTTTTTTTTTTTTTTTTTTTTTTTTTTTTTTGCATGTCTGAGAGAAAGTAGACATGAATAGAAAAACTTGATTTTTCTAAATGAATCAGTGAGCCCTTCAGACCAGTTTTTATCATCAGAACTCAATGTGGATCTTTGAACTCCAGGAACCTATCTGCTGCTTTTATCCATTGCTCACCAGATAATAATTGAGAGGACAATTCCACCAAATGCTTTATTACTTCTAGAAACAGTCTGCTCCACCTAGGCTCCACCTATCCTATTGGACAGTCATCCTAACATGCAAGTAAGGTTGGTTTTTAAGAGATAGTGTCCTTTTATCTGATACTTTGAATCAGCGTTTTAATCCTCTGAGAGATCAGCAGGGTGACATTTTAGAGGAAAATTATCTTTGTGATTGGAAAGATTTATGACTCCAGCTTGCAAAAGTGGCAAATAGCTTGTCAAGGTAACAAATAGATCATCTGTGAAAAGTTGCTCTTAGCCATGGTTAGACTCATTCAGGTAAGATTAAGTAAATAAGATATTTTGTGGAGGCTTTTGGGTCAGAAATTTAACAAAGTAAAGAGACCGTCCTAGCAGGAGATCACTACCATTTGCCTTTTTAAAATTTATTCAGTTATTGATTTTTTTATTACCCATTACTGTGGAAGGGGCTTGTTATTAAATCAGATCTTGATTAACAAAACCAGTACTTGCTGCTGATATTTTAATAAGTTCAACATCTGATCACTTGTAATCTTAAAGTATGCATTACTTTACTTTTCAAGAGTTTAGTTTAAAATGTAAATATCATTTCAGTGAGTTTCCCCTTAAGTCTCTAAATATGTAGAATCAGAAAAACCAGAGATACATAATCCAATCTTCAATTTCACAGGTGAGGAAAGAAATTTAAGGTCTGCATAATTTTTTAGTTTTATATTACATTTTTAAAAAACAAAATTAGTGCCCTGGCAGGGTAGTTCAGTTGGTTGGAGAGTTGTCTCATACACCAAGAAATTGCAGATTTGATTCCAACGCAGGGCACATATCTAGGTTGTGGGTTCAATCTCCAGTCATGGTACATACGGGTAGACATCTGTTTGATGTTTTGTTCTCTGTCCCATTCTCTCTGTTTCTTCCCTTTCCTTCCATTCTCTTAAATCAATACACATATCATCGGGTAAGGATTTAAAAGCAAAACAACCTGGCTGGTGGCACAGAGGATAAGATATCAGCCTACAAACCCAAAGGTCGCTGATTCGATTCCCCAGCCAGGGCATATAACCAGGTTGCAAGCCAGGTTCCTAGCTGGAGGCAGGTGAAAGGCATCCATACATTGATGCCTCTCTCCCTCTCTCCGTCTCTCCCTCCCCTCTCTCCCTTCCCTCTCTCTAAGAATGATGAATAAAGTCTTAAAAAAAAAAATCAATTTTCTAAAATTCCAATTATTTTAAAAACAAAAACATCATCAAAACATTTTTTTTTTCATTTCACAAGGGAATAGTTTCATATAAATATGTTTTAAAATGATCTATAATTCTCTATTTTACCTATTTAATTTAATCACATACTATAAATATTTTTCATTCTTTGTAATGATCTTCATAATACTATATTTAAAGGCCATAAAATTGGTTGGATTAATATACTGTGACTTATCTACTACTTTTGAACAAGTAGGTGGGCCCAAGTTTTTGTTTATGATACATGTACATATTATAGAAAAATATCTTTATACAGTTGCCATTTAATCAAGTAAGAAAATAAATTTATAAAATTGTTAATACTGAATATAAGGATAGTTTTAAGGCTCCTAGTTAAGATTATTCTCTTCCAAAAGATTCTTTTTTAAATATTGACTTACTTTTAAGTATAATTGGTATACAATATTACATTAATTATATTTCACCTTTATACCTTATAATGTGATCAGATCACTAATTTTAGTAATCATCTATCACTGTGCAAATTTAACACAATATTATGACAATGTTTCCAAGATTCTTTTTTTTAACTCCAAATGTATTTTTTTATTATTGTACTATAGTTGTTTCATTTTTTTCCCCCTTGTTCTCCCCTGCCCCATCTCCTGCCATCCATCTCCACCTTGCTGTCCATGTCCTTGGATCCTACACACTAGCTCCTGGACTGAACCCTTACCCCACTTTCCCCCACTTTCCCCCCTTTCCCCCTCCCCCCTAGTCACTGTCATTCTGCTCCCCCTTTTTTTTTCTTTCTAAGCCTCTTGTTCTGTTGTGGTGTTCTGTTTTGTTCCTTAGTCCCCTGTATTAAGTAAGGCTGCCTGGCTTATTTCACTAAGCATGATACTCTGCAGTTCCATCCATGCTATTGCAAACATTAGAAGTTCTCTCTTTCTTTCTGCTGCAAAGAACTCCATTGTGTAAATATACCACGGTTTTTTGACCCATTCATCCACTGACCAGTCACATAAGTTGTTTCCAATGCTCGGCTATTATAAATAGCGCTGCTATGAACATTGGGATGCACAGGTTCTTCTGAATTTGTGTTTCAGGATTCTTTGGGTATAATCCTAGCAGTGGAATCACTGGGTCATAGGCAGTTCTATTCTTAGATTTTTGAGGAAACTCCATACTGTCTTCCATAGTGGCTGCACCAGTCTGCATTCCCATCAGCAGTGCACCAGGGTTCCCATTTCTTCACACCCTAACCAGCACTTGTTTGTTGATTTGTTGATGACGGCCATTCTGACACATGTGAGGTAATATCTCATTGTGATTTTAATTTGCATCTGTCTGATGGCTAATGATATTGAGCATCCTTTTATATGCCTGTGGGCCCTCTGTATATCTTCCTTGGAGAAGTGTCTATTCAGGTTGTTTGCCCATTTTTTAATTAGGTGGTCTGTCTTCCTGGTGTTGAGTTGTATTAGTTCTTTATGTGTTTTGGAGATCAAACCCTCGTCTGAGGTATAATTTGCAAATACGTTTTCCTATATGATTTCCTTTTCATTGTGTTGATGTTTTCTTTAGCTGACCAGAAACTTTTCAGTTGATCTAGTCCCATTTATTCGTTTTTATTTGTTTCTTCCTATATTTCCCTTGCCCTGGGAGAGATATCAGTGGAAATATTGCTGCATGGGATATCTGCAACATTTTGCTTATGTTTTCCTCTAGGACTTTTATGGTGGCACAGCTTATGTTTAAGTCTTTTGTCAATTTTGAGTTTAGTCTGGTGTATGGTGTAATTTGGTGGTCTAGTTTCATTTTCTTGCATGTGCTTGTCCAGTTCTCCCAACACTACTTAATGAAGAGGCTGTTTTCACTCCATTTTATGTACCTTCCCCCTTTGTCGAATATTAGTTGCCCATAGAGTCCTGAGTTTATTTCTAGGCGCTCTAGTCTCTTCCATTGATCTGTATGTATGTTCTTATGCCAGTACCAGACTGTTTTGATTACAGTGGTCTTGTAGTAAAGTTTGATATCTGGTATTGTGATTCCTCCTTCTTTGTTCTTCATTCTTTAGATTGCTGTGGCTATTCGTGGTCACTTTTGGCCGCATACAAATTTTTGAAGTATTTTTTCTATATCTGAAATATGTCATTGGTATTTTAATAGGGATTGCATTGAATCTAGAAATTGCTTTGGATAGGACAGACATTTTAATGATGTTAATTCTTCCCATCTTTGAACAAGGTATATGCTTCCACTTATTTGTATCTTCCTTAATTTCTTTCTTCAGTGTTCTGTAGTTTTCCAGGTACAGGTCTTCATCTCGTTGGTTTAATTTATTCCTAGGTACTGTATTTTTTAAAAATTTATTTATTTTAAATATTTTATTTATTATTTTTAGAGAGAGAGGAAGAGAGAGAGGCAGAGAGGGAGAGAGACATCAATGTATGGTTGACTTTCACCTGCCTCCAACTACAGACCTGGCTGGAGATCTGGCTTGTACCTAATTATGTGCCCTGCCTGATAATTGAACCAGCGACCTTTGGGTTTGCAGGCTGGTGCCTTACCATTGTGCCACCAGCCAGGGTCAGGTACTATATTTTTCTTATTGCTATAGTAAATGGGATTTGTTTTCTAGCTTCTATCTCTGATAATTCATTGTTGGTGTATAAAAATGCCTTCTATTTGACTTTGTATCTAGCTATTATGCCAAATTCACTTATTAGGTTGAGTAGTTTTTTAGTGGAGTCTGTGGGGTGTTTTATGTATACTGTCATGTCATCTGCAAGTAATGAAAATTTTACTTCCTCCTTTCCAATTTGGTACCTTTGATTCCTTTTTCCTGTTTGATGCTATGGCTAGAACTTCCAAGTCTATATTGAATAGAAATGGAGAGAGTGGACAGCCTTGTTTAGTTCCTGATATTAAGGGAAAGGCTTTAAGATTTTGGTCATTGAGTTTGATGTTAGCTGCAGGTTTCTTCTATATGGCCTTTATTATGTTGAGGTATGCTCCCTCTATTCATTCCCATTTTGCTGAGTGGTTTTATCATAAAATGGTGCTGTACTTTATCAAATGCTTTTTCAGCATCCATTGATATGATCATGCGTTTTTTGACTTCCATTTTGTTTATGTGGTGTATTACATTTATTGATTTGCAAATGTTGTACCATCCTTGTATCCCTGGGATGAATCCCACTTGATCATGGTGTATGATCTTTTTAATGTATTGCTTGATCTGGTTGGCCAATATTTTGTTGAGGATTTTAGCATCTGTGTTCATCAGAGATATTGGCCTGTAGTTTTCTTTCTTAGTTGTGTCTTGCCCTGGTTTTGGAATTAGAATAATACTGGTCTCACAAAAAGAGTTTGGGGGTCTTCCCTTTTCTTGAATTTTTTGGAATAGGCTGAGAAGGACAGGAGTTAGTTCTCCCCTAAATGTTTGGTAAAATTCACCTGTATAGCCATCTGGTTGGGGCTCTTGTGTGTTGCGAGTTTTTTGATTACTGCTTCAATGTCACTAGTTGTTATCTTCTTCTGGATTCAGTTTTGGTAGGTTATACGTTTCCAGAAATTTGTTCATTTCATCCAGGTTGTCAAATTTCTTGTCATATAATTGTTTGTAGTAATTTCTTACAATCCTTTGTATTTCTGAGGTATCAGCTGTGATTTCTCCTCTGTCATTTCTGATTTTGTTTATTTAGATCCTCTCTTTTTTTCTTGGTGAGTCTGGTTAGAGGCTTGTCAATTTTGTTTATTTTTTCAAAGAACCAGCTCCTGGATTTATTGATTCTTTGAATATTGTTTTGTCTCTTAAGTCATTTAATTCTGCTCTGATCTTGATTATTTCCTTCCTTCTACTTGTTCTGGGCTTTGTTTATTGTTGCTCCTCTAGTTCTTGCAGCTTTATGATTAGGTTGTTTATAGTAGTGTCTTCTAACCATTTTATGTAGGCCTGTATTGCTATGAATTTCCCTCTTGAGGAGTGTCTTCACTATGTCCCATAGGTTTTGGGCTGTTGTGTATTCATGGTCATTTGTTTTCAGAAACTTTTTGATTTCATCTTTGATTTCATTGTTAACCTATTCATTACTTAATTGCATGTTATTCAGTCTCCGTGAATTAGAATGTTTATGGGTTTTTTCCTTGAGGTTGGTTTCCCGTTTTAAGCTGTTGTGATCTGAGAAGATGCTTGGTATTATTTCAATTTTCTTGTATTTGTGGAGGCTCGTCTTGTGACCTACCATGTGGTCTATCTATGAGAAAGTTCCATGTGCATTTGAAAAGAATGTTTATTTTGTTTCTTTGGGGTGAAAAGTTCTGTATATATCAGTTAAATCCATTTCATCTAGGGTGTTGTTCGGTGCCACAATATCCTTGGTGTTTTTTTGCTTGGAATATCTGTTCATTGTTGATAATGAGGCATTAAATACCCCTACTGTTGGTGTGTTGCTATCTATATCCTTCTTGAAGTCCTCTAAGATTTTCCTAATATATTTGGGTGCTCCTATGTTGAGTGCACATGTGTTAACAAGGGTTGTATCTTCTTGCTGGATTGTTTCCTTACATATTATGAAATATCCTTCTTTGTCTCTTTTTATGGCCTACTTTGTAAAATCTGTTTTTTCTGAAATAAGTATTATTACCCTAGCCTTTTTTTGTATGTCAATTTGATATATGCTTTTTCCTCCCTTCACTTTCAGTCTCTGTTGGTATTTTGTTCTGTGGTAGGTCTCTTGTAGACAGTATATATGTGGGCGATACTCTCTTATGCATTCACCTACCCTATGTCTTTTGATTAGTCATTTACATTTAAGGCTCTTTTTGAGAGGTACTTTTCCCCTTTGTTCCTGTGTTCCTCTCTGTTTCTGTTTTTCATCTTTTTAAAGCAGACTGTTAATCATTTCTTGCAATGGTGAAGATGTGTTCTTTTAGCCCTCTTTTGTGTGGGAAACTCCTTATTTAACCTTCCATTTTGAATGAGAGCCTTGCTGGGTAGAGCAGTCTTGGTTGCAAGCCTTTGTTTTCTTCACTTGGAATATTTTTTGCCATTCCTTTCTGGCTTACTGTGTTTTTGTTGAGAAATCATTTGATAATCTTATCAGAGCTTTCTTATATGTTATTAGCTCTTGTTGCTTTTAGGATTCTTTCCTTGTCTTTGCATTTTGCCATTTTAATTATGATGTGTCTTGATGTGGGTCTTTTTGGGTTCATCTTCATTGGGACCCTCTGTTCTTCCTGAACTTAAGTTATATTTTCACTCATCAAATTAGGGAAATTTTCTATCATTACTTTTTCAAACAGGTTTTCTGTTCCTTGCTTCTCTTCTCCTTCTGGTATTCCCATGATATGGATATTATTTTCATGTTATCCTGCAGCTCTCTTAAAACTTCTTCATTCTTTTTTAGTCCTTTTTCGTTTTGTTACATTGTCTGGTTATTTTTTTTTCCCTGTTGTCCTCCAATTTGCTGATTGGTTCCTCTGCTTCCTCCACCTTGCTTTGGATTTCTTCTGTTTTTTGTCTTCAGAAATTGTATTCTTCATTTCCTCCTGGCATTTACTGATAGTTTCTGTGTCCTTTTTAATGCTGGTATAATTTTCAGTAAGTCACTTGTTATCGCCCTGGAGTTCTTTTTAGTTTTCTTTGAGCTGGTTGAGCTCATTGAGCTATCTTATAAACATTGCATTGAATTCTGTGTTTTATTTTGCTTGTTTCTCTTTCACTTAGCAGCCTTTCTAAGGATTCCTCCTTTTCTTTCAGTGTTGGATTGTTTCTTTTTCTCCACAATTTGAGTGTCTGTTTTTGCTTGTTTTTTTTTTTTTTTTTTCTTAGATTAATCTGCTCTGACTCCCCACCTCAGTGGAGTATCCTTCTGTAGTAGGAGACTTATGGGGTTCAGTGGTACAGTCTTCTAGATTTCCTCAACTTGTTGCTCTTGGGATACCCTTTATGTCATTAATTTGGGCTCTCTGTTTGTATTTAGGATTTGGTTTATATATTGCTCCTTGTTGAGTTTTTCACTCCCGTTGGATTGACAATCCGTGTACCACGTATCATATACCGTTACTGAGCTGCTTATTAGGGATTAATAACTCATGTAGATCTCAGTGTAACTCAGGTGCTTGAGGTTAGGAGAGATTTATTTCCTGCTTCTTTTCATTGATCAAACTCTGCAATCTGCAGTTAGGCCCTTGGGAGGGCAGGGCCTAGCAACTTGGAGTCTGTTACAGTCAGGGCTGGTTCGGAATGCCATGCCTGTGGTATGCTGAGCCTGCAACAGCCACACTCAGGGAGCCCCTCCCCTTATGCACCTGTGGTGGCTTCCTTTATTGCTCTGGTTCTGCATGGTGGACTTTGAAGATGGTGGCACTGCATGGGATTGGGCCTCACTTCCCACTCGGGCTTTCTGCTTTTATGCTGCCTGCTCCTGGGTGCTCCCACCTGGCATGTTGCTAGTGGTGGATCACTTATCCCCTGCCCCTGTTTCTGGAAGCAGCATCCCAGCTCTCTCAGCTGCCATCTCCAGTGCTCTAGTGTTGTTGCCAACTCAAATAGTCCCTCCCCTGCAAGAGCCCATCTCCTCAGTCCTCTTGAGTTTGCGCTCATTGTCCACAGTGTTTGCTGCTCAAATATCCAGTGAACCAGCAGCCTGAAACTCTAGTCAGAGCCACCCCTCTGAGAGAGTGCACATTTGGCTGTTTTGATGGCCTTGGCATGCTGGCCTGGCCGACTCTGGAACTGCCTCACCAACTCATCTGCATTCTCTGCTATCCCTGGATCATGCACCTTGGAATCCAGACACTTATCACACTAATTCTCTGGGACTTGAACCTGTCTTGTGTTCCTTACCCTATCCTCCAGCTCTTCTGGCACTTGAAAAAGCCCTTAGCGCTGCCCACCACTCTGCTGCCATCTTAAGTCCCCCCAAGATTCTTAAGGTCTTTTTATGTTACGTTTGTTTTTCAGAAATTATAGTATTCTAAAACCTCAGAAAATCAGTATCAGTACCAACTGTGTATTAATTTAATTTAAACAATTATGGTAGATTGATTTCATATAAATAAGCAACTCTTTAGGAACTGTATTTATTAAATTATTGAATATAAATTAGCAAGCAGTATAATGTATTTACAGTATAGTGAAAGGCATAGTTTAATTATATCTTCCTAAGCCTGCTAAAATTAGTATTGGAGATTGAATTTTTACTTAACTGTGCATGTGCTTATGCACATCTGTGCATGGATGTTTGTGACAGAAATTTCCTGAGTGCTATCTATTTTTTGGACCCATTTCTAGGTCTGTAGGTTTTTACAACTGTTTTCTTAGTTTCCTTCCTACATCTCCATCTTCACCACTTCCTGGTTGGGCTTTAAGTTTAACTATAGATACCAGTATTTTCCTCCTGCCTCTTGTTTCTTAAAGCTCTCTTTTGAAACCTTCGGGACTGTGAATTTATCTGTCTTCCCTCTCGTCTCCCTTCCCATGAAAACTCATTGTGAGATACAAGTGTTCATTGATATCTTCCAGTTACCGTCCTACCTTCTTTTTTCCTGTTTAAAGTTGTTTATTTGATTCCCAGCCAGGTCTGCAGCTGGAGGCAGGTAAAAGGAAACCATACATTGATGTCTCTCTCCCTCTGTCCCTTCCCTTTTCTCTAAAAATAATAAATAAAATATTTTCAAAAATAAAATGAAGTTGTTTATTATTAGTTTTAATAAATGTAGCTTTGTCATTGGTGAATGTTATATAACTAAAGTTTAAGTTGGCTTTCTTTTACCCTTACTGTGCTGATTAATCTCCTTAAGTACTCTGTTTTTAGGTAGGGAAAAAATAATGTATCTATTGCCAGTGCAGAGTTCTTAAGAACTCCTAGTACCTTTCCCTGTGAAGTAAGAACTTGGCAACTCTTAAAGTTTCTTAATCTTTATCTGATCTTTATTTCTTTTTTCTTTTTTCTTTTTTTTTTTTTAAGATTTTATTTCATTATTTTTAGAAAGAAGGGAAGGGAGAGAGGCAGAGAGAGAGAGAGAGATATCAATGTATGGTTGCCTTTCACCTGCCTCCTGCCACAGACCTGACTAGAGACCTGGTTTGCAACCTTGTTACGTGCCCTGGCTGGGGAATCGAACCTGTGACCTTTGGGTTTGCAGGCTGGAGCCTTAACCACTGTGCTACCAGCCAGGGTTCTTTTTTCTTTTTTTAATAATGATTATTCTATTACAGTTGTTCCAAGTCCTCCCATTTTGCTCTCCTCCACCCACTCTACTCTCACAGTCAATCCCCACCATGTTGTCTGTGTCCATGGGTCATTCATACATGTTCTTTGACTGGTCCCTTCCCCCTCCCTTCTGGCCCTGCTATCACTCTGTTCCTTATTTCCATCTTTCTGGTTCTATTTGATCTTTGTTTCTTATTCAAGTAGCTCAGTTAGTTTTTTAAAAGGAGGGGACTCCCTGATGAGTGGCCCTTCTGGGTCTAGCACTTCAGGGATCCTCCCCTTACTAGAGAAAGGAGAAGCAGGAGTTGTCTCTCTTGAGGATTTAAAGTTGCTTGCTGTTTCTCTTCTATTTCTAATCATGGAAATTCTTGACTTTAATGGAATAAAATAATTTTTACTTAATTATTATAAGTTATTTATATCTAATGACTAATTTTATATCATTTAATTTCTGATCTTTTAAAAGTTCAATTTTATTTGATAAAATCACCACATGCAGGTTATTTGTAGTGTTTATAATTTGTTTTAGTTACAGCCTTTTTTAAGGTAATTTTTAAAATTAACATTAGGTTTTGCTTCTAATCTAAATATTTCAAATTCCCTATAGTTAGGCTTTAGTTTCACTAAGTTATTTTTGTTCATTAAAGAAAAGTTAGCCCAGATATGTAAAGACAACAGTGAGGAAGAGACTAAAACCATTCTGACAGTATGAAGTAGAAATGATACAAACTAGGGCATGTTAGGAGAATTTGACAAGAAGCCAGACTTATGTCTATTCCGACATAAAGTTTGTTTTCAGAACTCCATGCATCTAATTATATAGGTTTTTTGTGAGCTCTGGTGTTAGCTCTGTACTACATCATTGAGTAACTTATAATGAATATCTGTCAGGATTTACAGCCTAGCAGAGGATGGCATATATAGCCTTGTTATTCCACTCAGACAGTTGGTAAAATAAACTTTTATACCTTTGTGGAAATTTCATAGAGCATTTTACTATATTTCTGTGTTTGGGTTTCATAGAGCATCATTCTTTATCCTTGGCATTTCTCTTGAAACATTTGTCACAGATAATTTTTATTTTATTTACTATTATGCATAAGCTGTATTTGTGGCTTTGTTTCATACTTGAGAGAACCCAGGGAGATTTGGTTTGCTACTGTTTTCAACATTTTAATATAGTCTGATAGTTTTAGAAAAGTATGCAGAAAGACCAACTAGGCTGACAGCAAAAAAAAAATGGAAATCAGAAACTCTGGGACCTTAAATTGTAGTCTTTTCTTATACAAAATGAATTGTTCATGTAATTAATACTTAGCTAACATCCTCAGGATATATTGTTCTTTTCTCAAGTTACTGAGAAATATTTTTAAATATTGTAGTTTAAAACAGCTGTGAAACTAGAAAATCTTGAAGCTGGAATGGATCTTTTGTAGCCAGGTGTAGGAATTCCTTTTGTAATATAGTTGCTTGCTCATTGTTAAGCATTTTAGTGATAGGAAGCATATTTAAAAGCTAATCACAGCCCTGGCTTGGTAGCTCAGTTGGTTGGAGCATTGTTCTGATTGCCAGGGTTGTGGGTTCTGTTGCTAGTCAGGACACATATAGGAAAGTGGAACAAGAAGTCAGTCTCTCTCTCTCTCCCTCTCTCTCTCTCTCAAAAATCAATAATTTAATAAAAAGTAATTCATAGTTATTAATCTGGTACCAATAGTTCAAAGAGAGAATACTGAGGAAATGTTTACCTTAATGGAAAAAATGATCAGAAACCTTCAAATAGCTCTGACTGGTGTGGTTCAGTTGGTTGAGTGTTGTATCACAAAGCAAAAGGTTGCCAGTTTGATTCCTGATCAGGACACATGCCTGGATTGTGGGCCAGGTCCCTTGTTGGCAATGTGTGCAAGAGGCAGCTGATTGAAGTTTCTCTCCCACATCGATGTTTCTCTTCCTCTTTCTCCCTCCTTTACTCTCCAAAAATAAATAAAATATTTTTTAAAAATCCTTCAAATAAAAGGGTCATTTCTTCCTTTAGTTAGTTCTTGATAGTTTGTAATTATGATACTGTCAGTTCTTGGAATATCTCTGATATTTCCATTTATATGTCTTTGAATCAAAATGAAACTGAGATCTATATTGGTTTAAGGGCTTTGATTTGTCCATCATCAAAGCAAATAAATATTAGAACTGATGATTTCTTACTCTCATTATAATCCACTATTTTCTGTTATTCTTTCTATTTTGGCCCCTAAGTGGAAGACAGAGAAAGAAATACAAGTTTGATAATGGAGACCGATTCAATGACATGTAGTCAGAATGACTGCTAGTATCTAGACACTCATGTGCTTTGATATTTCTTTCATCCTTTAGGCCTACTGTGGATTTCTGCGTCCTGGAGTTCCTTCAGAGAATCTTTCTGCAGTGGCCACAGGAAACTGGGGCTGTGGTGCCTTTGGGGGTGATGCTAGACTAAAAGGTAAGTGGATAAGTTATTATAAGAAGAATAATAGTATTCTGACTAGGGAGAAAAGTTAGTCCTTCAAACTGGGTTTCTAATGTTCTATCATAATAAGAGACCACAAATATCTAAGAGAAGAGAAAAAAGAATATTTGACACCATCCTGTTTTTTTTTCTTATTCTGTTTAAAGGAATTCTTATTGTTTCCTTTTAGAGTTACTTATATCTCTGATCTACTAGATACAGTATTTAGTTGAATAGAGAGAAGAATTCAAAATGGCTAGGAAGTTTCAAACCAAAGCTCCCACTCAAGCATGTACCTTCACAGAAGTGAATTTATATGCATAGAGTTATTTCATTGACTCATTCATTAACCATACTGATAAGGCATTTGCTGTGCTCTTGGCCTAGCAAGATCAGACTGTCACATAGACACACAGGAAGATAGACACTAAGGTTACTGGCCTCAAAACCATGCTCAAGACCAGGCACTATGTTTGACTCCAAGAATACAAGGTGAATAATATGTGGTTCCTGCTTTGGAATTTAGTTCAGTATATGAGGGAGAGATATAAACTAATGTAGCACAAAATAATGAGTACTTTAACAGAGGTACACAATGTGTGGGAGTAATGCCTGGCAGAGCTGCATGAATGGCATAGCTAAGAAGGCATTTGGATACCTAAGAGGGATAACCATTTCTTGCATTTTATTGTTTGTGGTATAAAAATCATAAAACCTGATCAATAGAACTATTGGCCATTTACCAGATTATGACATCTCCTCTACTCTCAAAAGTATCAGTTATTGAAAATAGTATGTATATCATTATGCAGGATGAATACTGTTCTATGTCAACTCAATTGGCTCAACATCACCTGGGTGTGCTGCAATACAAATACAATCCTGACACTAACTACCTGGAGTTAGTGTAGACCTCACAGGTTAAGTGCAAAATCCTCCACAAGATCAACCCTACTTCAGATTAGCCAAAAATCTGAGGTGGGGGATGGGTGTTCTCCCGGCCACACATAGCTCTGACCAACTGGCTACAAGTTGAGAGATTCCTATGATTCCCATTAGGTGTAATAATTTACTATAGTAACCACAGAACTCAGGAAGGTGCTATTACAGTTATTATATAAGATACACATAGATTGAGATCTGGAAGGGAATACAAAACTTCTGTACCCTCTTGCTATGATGTCAAGGTTCTCACTCTTCCAGTGTATCAATGTGTTTGACAGTCAAGAAGCTCCACTGAACTTTGGTGTCCAAAGTTTTTATAGACAGGCCTCTCTAATTGGAACATTAACCAAATCATTTTCAAACCTTCCTTTACTGCCTGGAGTCAAATGGTGAAAAGTTCCAATAAACAAACATGACACAAAACCAATGGTGAAGGGGAGGAAGCCAGCATTCAAATCAACAATGTGGAACATAGGGAAGAAATAGTCAACCAGTACATAATGAGAAAACAAGAATTGAAAAAAATAAGGAGAGGCTTAGGAACCTCTGGGACTTTAAACATCTGAATCATAGGGGTTCCAAAAGGGGAAAAGGAAGAGCAAGAAAACTTATGTGAAAAAATAATGAAGGAAAACTTCTCTAATTTGATGAAGGAAAGAGATATATAAGTCCAGGAAGCACAAAGAGTCCCAAACAAGTAAGACTCAAGGAGGATCACACCAAGGCACATCATAATTAAAATACTAAAAGTTACAGATAGATCATCTTAAAAGGAACAAGAGAAAAGTTTCCTACAAGAGTTCCCATTAGACTGTCATCTGATTTCTCAAAAGAAACTTTGCAGGCAAGGAAAGACTGGCAAGTATTCAAAGTGATGGAAAAGCAAGGGCTTACAATCAAGATTACTCTATCCAGCAAAGCCGTCATTTAGAATGGAAGAGCAAATAAAGTGCTTATCAGACAAGGTAAAAGCTAAAGGAATTCATTATCACCAAACCCTTATTTTATGAATGTTAAAAGGACTTATTTAAGAAAAAGATCAAAACTATGAACATTAAAATGACGGTGAACTCACAACTATCAACAAATGAAGTTTTAAAAACAAAACAAACTAAACAAACAACTAGAACAGGAACAGAATCATAGATATGGAGATCATATGGAGGGTTATCAGCTGTAAAGGGGAAGGAGGAGAATGGAGGAAAAGGTGTAGGGATCAAGGAACACAATGGGCAGGTACATAGACAGAAAAACATTAAGAATAGTAAAATAAATGGAGAAGCCGAAGAACTTACATGCATGACTCATGGACATGAACTAAGTGGGGAGGTAAGGATTTCTCAAGGGAAGGGGTTACTAGGCAGAGGGGGTCAAAGGGGAAAAATATAGAACAACTCTTAACAGCATAATCAGTAAAATACACTTTTTAAAAAAAGTACCAACGTTGAAGCTATTTATGGACCCATTAGAAGTCACCTCATTAACGTAACAAAGACACTATTGCTCAGGAAATTTCAGTGGTTTCTGAAGCATCTGCCAGTAACCTAGGACTAAGATCAGATAGATTCATTGCTATAATGCATTTACCAAAGTAACAAAGCAAACATTAAATAGCCAGCTAGTGTTGATAGCTAAACTAAATTTAGATAAAATTCATCTTGTTGGGAATAAAATAGTTGAGTCTGTTATGATTTATGAGTCTTTATTTTTATAATAATGATACATGTATATTATATTTTAAATCCATTAAACTATCCTGATATGTTTGAAAAATCATGAGAATTCACTGTTAACTTTTTGGTGACCATCCTTTCAGACATTTCTGTGTAACAGTCTTTGTAACTATTTGACATTAATAAGTTCACACCATATATTCTATGCTCTAACTTCATATTTTGAAAACCTACAGTCTCATGGGTGGCTCTCAACACCAACGAATGTAGATCTTCTGTTGACATTCCTTTTAAATAGCTACCTGCTATTCTGTTGTATATATCTGTATACCATAATTTATTTCACTGATTCTTCATTCGTATACAGTTGATCTATTTTCTATATCTTATATGATAAGTGGTACTGCACTATATAAATATATATGCTATATATAATTGTTTTACTAGGGTTAATTCCTATAAGTAAGATTAATGACTCAAAAGAAATGTGTATATACTTTATATTTTGATACTTAACGCAAATTGTCCTTCTAATTACATTGTCTTCCCTGCACCCTCACCAAGATGGGATCCTCAGATTGTAAAAATTTCTCTTGAGGTTTGGGTTGGAAAGATGGCGACAGAGTAGAGAGCAGTGCTGATGGCATTTTTGTGTCCCAGAGCAGCTGGGGGATAGGGTAAGGGGTATAAGATGTCTGCAGGTCCCTATGAATCAGAGCGGTAAGCATCTGGACTCAGGGGTGCACAGCCCAGAGGCTGCAGAGACTTTCAGGAGAGCAGGTAAGACAGTACCAAACCAGCTGGAGGCTCTGCCCAGAGAGGCAGCCTTAACTGAAGACAGCTTCAGGCTCTTGGGTAACTAGAAATCTGAGCAGTGAAGTATGAACAATGAGTGCAAACTCTGGAGGGAATGAGGAATTGGACTCCTACAGGGGAGGGACTATGTGTGAGCCTTGCACTGGAGGCTGAGAGAGGAAGTGCCTCCCCAGACCAAAGGCTGAGGAGGAGAGACCCATGGGGAGCAGGAGCAGGGGAGCAGGGAATTGCACCAGCCAGAGCTGCAATAGGGCCGAAAATAGTGCCACTGCGCCAACTGGAGAGAGGGCAGCTCAGAGCCCTGGTGATGGGGGTGGCCCAAACCTGCACACCAGTGCCCAGGCTTCCACAAAAACTCGAAACTGCGCGCCAGGAACTTGCAACTGGTGCAACTGACCCGCCCATTGCAGGCAACAAAGTCTTCCTCCAGGAGCAATAGGGGGAGGTGTAGCATTAGCCAGCATACTTCACTACAGACCTCTGGGGAGCCAGGCACACATCAAGAGGCAGCAGTGAAAAACTCCTCAAAGAGCTGGAGTGCTTGGATGGTTAACCTTCACCGTCTGGGGGAGCTAGGTGCTATTTGTGGACAGGGGCTACCTCCTCCGGGAGCGGAGGGGGTAGAGCCAGCCATCACAGGAGCCAGCGAGGTTGCAGGCCACCCCGCCTTGGAGCCAGGTGCCCAATCCAGGCAAAAAACTCCTCTAAGAGCTGGAGGGGGAAGAGCAGCCATAGACACCACAGAAGCACCCTACAGGTGTTCACACAGAACCAGTGAGAAAAGGGAGGGACCCAAAACACCTTCAGCGTAGAAACCCAGCTAGCCTACTGGAGGCTCACCCTACTTGGAGGCTGGAACTCAGAATCAACCCTGACTATGACATCCATAGGCCCTGCCGCTCCAAGACCACATAGTTTGACCATAGACTGCAGAGACTCAATCAGGAAAAAGAGGCAGACTCAGGAAATGAATTGCTGCTAATCTGAAGCACCTGAGATACACTGAGAGCTACGTGAACTATTAATCCCTAACATCCTTTCCAAAAGTTACTTCCAACCCTCACAATTAGTGCATTTTAAGTAAATACTGTTTATACCATAGTGTGTCCCAACTCACATATTTTTACTCCTCCACGATCTCAATCCACATAAATACCCAAGACCCTCCTCCTACTCTTGTTTTAAAGTCTACTCACTCTCCTGCTACAACTCATTCCCAGTCCTCAATCTAAGTAATCCTCCCCTCCCCAGCTCCTTAAACACTTCTTTCTGTTTTTTTCTTTTCCTCGGTGTGCTACTAGGGACAACACATTCTTTTTTTCTGCTAAAAGCACACAGGTCCTGGCTCCACGTGGACCAGTCTGGGCTCATTAAGATTGGACAGGGAGGTAGATGCATCAACTATATATATAGGCTTATACTGTTCACTCTCACTTGAGGCATTCTTATCCTCCCCCTCCTCATTTCTATAGAATAGATAAGTTGGCTTTCTCACTCGTATCCCTGCTATCTTTGTTATTCTTTGCACCCTTCAAAATTATCTGTACTTCAGTCAACTTAATCATTTTTCCCCTCATAAAACAGTATTATCATATCTACATCCCTATTAAGTCTGGCTCAGTTGCAGCTGAGGGTGTGCTTAAAAGTGGGGATTACCTTAGAGGGTATGGGTATATAACTACGTTCATAGGCAGTTGAAAGGGAAATTAAAGGATAAAGATATCACTGAAGGTGTGGTTACTTTGCCTGGACTGGTTCTGTTTTAGGAGCAGCTCAAAAAAACAGTGTATGAGATGGGATAGAAGGAGTGTCTCTCAGTTAGCCAACTGGAGGGAAAGGAGCAACACATACAACCAATCCAAAATATAACAAGACAGCCCAGGTTAATGACATAAAGGCCACCACAAGAACAACAAGTGGAGGAAATCTGGGAGACTGCAACACTGAACTGCACAAATCTCCTAACACAGAAGGATGCTCCACACAGGCAGAGAATCAAAGCACATTAATCCAAGACAAAAACAAGCAACAATAGACACCCAAAATGGGGAAAAATAAGAATCAGTCCATCATCAAAAAGAAAGGAGGAATCCTCAGAAAGATCGCTAAATACAACAGAGGCAATCAAACTATCAAATACGTAATTCAAAAGAACGATGAGAGAGAAGCACAATGAGCTCAGCCAGATCAAAGAAAACTATAAACAACTCTAGGGAAACTACAAAGAATTCCATGGAAGCTACAAGGAACCTACTGAGACCTACACACCAGCATTAAAAAGGACTTAGAAACTTTCAGTAAGAGCCAGGAGGAAATAAAGAATACAATTTCAGAATTGAAGAATATAGTAGAAGGAATCAACAGTAGGCTGAGGAAGCAGAGAACCAGATCAGCGAGTTGGAGGACAATGTAGACAAATACTTCAAGACAGTACAAGAGAATGAAAAAAGGCTGAACAAGAATGAAGAGGTTTTAAGAGAACTGCCGGATAACGTGAAATGCAATAATATCCATATCATAGGGATTCCAGAAGCAGAAAAGAAACAAGGAATGGAAAATCTGTTAAAAAAAGTAATGATAGAAAATTTCCCTAACATGATAAGTGAAAATATTACTCAAGTTCAGAAGCACTGAGGTTTCCAATGAAGATCAATCCAAACAGACCAACTCCAAGGCACATTATAATTAAAATGGCAAACTTCAGAGACAAAGAGAAAAGCCTAAAATCATCAAGAGATAAACAGCAAATAAAGTATAAGGTGGTTCCAATAAGGCTATCAAATGATTATTTAATAGAAACAATACAAGCCAGAAGGAAATGGGAAAAAAGTATTTCAAGTAATGGTAAACAAAGGCCTGCAACGAAGAATACTCTACCCAGCAAGGCTCTCAATCAAAATGGAAGGAGAAATAAGGAGTTTCCCAGACAAAAGAAGACTAAAAGAAGACTCTACCAAACCAGCATTGCAAGAAATGCTAAAGGGTCTGCATTTAAAAAAATAAGAAGAAACAGAGAGAGACAAAGAGGAACACAGGTACAACATGGGAAAATGTCAATAAATAAGTATCAATCCATAATAACCTGAAATGTAAAAAAATTAAATGTGCCAATAAAAAAACACAGGGTAGCTGAATGGATAAGAAAACATGACCCACATATATGCTGTCTTGAAGAGACCCACCTTAGAACAAAAGATCAACACAGATTGAGAGTGAAGGGATGGAAAAATATGTATCAAGCAAATGGACAAGAAAAATAGGCTGGAGTAGCAAAACTTAATTCAGAAAAAACAGATTTTATGATGAAAGCCATTAAAAAGAGATAAAGAAGGACATTTCATAATACTTAAGGGAACAATCCATCAAGAAGAAATAACTGGTAAACATATATGCGCCCAATGTAGGAACTCCAAAATATATAAGGAAAATCTGGGAGGACTTTGAGAAGGATAGAGACAGCAACGCACTAATAGTAGGGGATTTCAATATCCCATTAACAACAATGGACACATTTTCTGAACAAAAAATCACTAAGGATGTGGCATTGAACAACACTCTAGAGGAAATGGACCTAACTGATGTATACAGATCCTTTTACCCCAAAGAAGCAAAATACACATTCTTTTCAAATGCACATGGATCATTCTCCAAGATAGACCACATGGTAGGTCACAAGACAAGCCTCCATAAGTACAGGAAAATTGAAATCATACTAAACATCCTCTCAAATCACAATGGCTTGAAACTAGAAAATAATCTCAGTGGAAAAAATTAAAAACACTCTTAACTCATGGAGACTGAATAACATGCTTTTAAGTAATGAATGGGTTAACAATGAGATTAAAGGTGAAATCAAAAAGTTTCTGGAAGCAAATGAAAATGAGTACATAACAGTCCAAAACCTATGGGACACAGCAAAGGCAGTCCTCAGAGGGAAATTTATAGGAACACTGGCCTACCTAAAATGGTCACAAGAAGTTTATACAAGCAGCCTAACCGTAAAGCTGCAAGACTAGAGGACCAACAAGTAACAAACCCCAGAGCAAGTAGAAGGAAGGAAATCATCAAGATAAGAGCAGAGATAAACAACTTAGAAACTCAAACTACAATTCGAAGAATCAACATGTCCAGGACCTCATTCTTTGAAAAAATAAACAAAATTGACAAGCCTTTATCCAGACTCATCAAGAAAAAGAGAGAGAGAGGACCCAAATAATCTGAATCAGAACTGACAGAGGAGAAATCACAACTGATAGTTTAGAAATACAAAGGATAGTAAGAAATTACTACAAACAACTATATGACAAGAAATATGACAACCTGGGTGAAATGGCCACATTTCTGGAAATGTATAATCTACCAAAACTGAGTCCAGAAGAAGCAGAAAGCCTGAATAGACCAACAACTAGTGAAATTGAAGAAGTATTCCAAAATCTCCAAAAGCACAAGAGCCCCGGACTAGATGCATACACAAGTGAATTCTACAAAACACTTAAAAAATAACTAACTCCTGTCCTTTTCGACCTATTCCAATAAATCCAAGAAGAGGGAAGACTCCCAAACTTTTTCTAAGAGGCCAGTATTATTCTAATATCAAAACCAGGTCAAGAAACAACTAAGGAAGAAAACTATAGGCCAGTATCTGTGATGAACATAGATGCTAAGATTTTCAACAAAATATCAGCCAGACTTACCCAGCAGTACATTACAAAGCTCATACACCATGAATATCTGGGTTTTATTCCAGGGATGCAAGGATGGTACAACATTCATTAATCAATAAATGTAATACACCACATCAACAAAATGAAAGATGAAAACCATATGATCATCATCAATAGATGCTGGAAAAGCATTTGATAAATAAAGTACAGCAAACATTTATGATAAAAATGATAAGCGAAATGGGAATAGAGGGAACATACCTCAACATCATAAAGGCCGTATATGAGAAACCTAAAGCCAACATCATTCTCAATGGGTAAAAACTAAAAGTTTTCCCTTAATATCTGGAATGAAACAAGGCTGTCCACTTTCTCCAATTATGTTCAACATTGTCTTAGAAGTTCTAGCCATAGCTATTGGAGAAGGAAAAGTTATCCAAATTGGAAAGGAGGAGGTTAAACTGTCATTATTTGTAGATGATATGATAGTGTACATTTAAAACCCTATAGGCTTCACCAAAACTTACTAAACCTAATAAACAAACATAACTAAATAGCTGGATATAACTTCAATATCCAGAAATCAAAAGCATTTTTGTATACCAATAATGAAGCAACAGAGATAGAAGCTAGAGAACAAATCCCATTAACCATAACAACAAGAAAAATAAAGTACTTATGAATAAACCAAAAAGGTTTTACTTAACCAAAAGGTAAACGAAAACTGCAGAACATTGAAGAAAGAAATGAAGGAAGATACAAATAAATGGAAGCATGTACCATGTTCGTGGATGGGAAGAATTATCATTATTAAAATGTCCATATTGCCCAAAGCAATCTATAGATTTGGTGGAATCCCAATTAAAATACCAATGACAGACTTCACAGAAATAGAAAAAGTACTTCAAAAATTTACATGGAGACAAAAACGTCCAAGAATAGAGACAGCCATCTTGAGAAAGAAGAACAAGGTAGTAGGAATCACAATACTGGACATCAAACTATACTACAAGGCTACTGTCATCAAGAGTCTGGTACTGGCATAAAAATGGACCTATAGAGCAATGGAACAGAATAAAGAGCCCAGAGATAAACCTAGAACTCTATAGTCAATTAATTTTCGACAAAGGGGAAGGAACATAAAATAGAGTAGTACCAGTGGTGTTGGGAGAATTGGACATGCAAAAATATAGAAGTAGACCACCAAGTTACACTATAGTCCAGAATAAACTCAAGATGGATAAAGTATTTAAACATAAGCAGTGCCATCATAAAGGTCCTGGAGAAAAATATAACAATAACATTTTAGATATCCTACCCAGAACTCTGTTTTCTAATACTTCACCAAGGGCAAAGGAAGTAAAAGAACAAATCAACACATGGGACTATATCAAATTGAAAAGTTTCTGTTCAGCTAAAGAAAGTATCAGCAAAATTCAAAGGGAAACAATGTATGGGAAAACATAATTGCCAATGATACCTCAGACAAGGGTTTGATCTCCAAAATATATAAAGAACTAATGCAACTCAACACCAGGGAGACAGACAGTCCAACTAAAAAATGGGCAAAGGACCTGAACAGACAACTCACTGAGGAAGATATACAAAGGGCCCAGAGGCATATGAAATAATGCTCAACATCACTAGTCATCAGAGAGATGCAAATTAAAACCACAATAAGATACCACCTTACATCTTTAAGAATGGCAATCATCAACAAATCAACAAACAACAAGTGTTGGCGAGAATGTGGGGCAAAGGGAACCCTTGTGCACTGTTGGTGGGAATGCAGGCTGGTGCAGCCACTGTGGAAAACAGTATGGAGTTTCCTTAAAAAACTAAAAATGGAACTGCCTTTTGATCCAGTGATTCCACTACTTACACTATACTCAAAGAATCCTGAAACACCAATTCATAAGAACCTATGTACACCTATGTTCATAGCAACACTATTGACAATAGCCAAGTGCTGGAAACAGCCTAAGTGCCCATCAGTGGATGATTGGATCAAAAAATTTTGGTACATTTACACAATGTAATACTATACAGCAGAAAGAAAGAAGGAACTTGTGCCCTTTGCAACAACATGGATGGAACTGGAGAGTATTATGCTTAGTGAAATAAGCCAGTCAGTGAAGAATAAATACTATATGATCTCACCCATTACAAGACAATAATGAAGAAAACTAACAACAAGCAAAACAGAACCAGATACATGAATACAATGAATAGACCTTCAGTGGGCAGGAGGAAGGGGGACTTGGGGTGGAAGAGGCAACGAAGGGGAGCATTTTAGCCAAGAACCTAATATGGAAGAACCATGGACATGGAGAACAAGTGGGATGGACTTTGTGGAGGAGTGTGTGGGTGGGGAAGGGGACAGTGAGGGGTAAAAAGAGGATGGATATAATACAAGAACAATAAAATTAAATTAAAAAAATTTCTGAGGTTCAACGTATTTCATGCTTGTTGGTCATTTTTATTTGTTTTACAAATGCTGTCTCATGTCTTCTTCCACTTAGCTCTTAAGGTGTCATTTTTTTTTCATTTGTATATTAAGAAATATTAATTATTCCCTGCCTGGTGTGGCTCAGTGGATTGGTGCTGGCTTGCAAACTGAAAGGTTGCTCACTGTTGAATTTCCAGTCAGGTCACATAACCAGGTTGCAAGCCAGGTCTCTAGACAGGTCCGTAGCTGGAGGTAGGTGAAAGGCTAACATACATTGATGTTTCTCTCCCTTTCTTTCTTGCTCCCTGCCCTTCTCTCTGAATATAATAAAGAAAATTTTTTTAAAATAAAGAAAAGATATATTAATTATTCATTTTCCTCTGTCTCCTCTGGTCCAATTTTAGCAAGCAGACAGAACCCAAACAAGTCTCAATGTCCTTTCATGTCAGGAAGTAGCCAAAGCAGTCATTCCCCCAAAAGTCCCTGAAGATTTGGGTTCTTAATGCTAAAGAGAGGAAGACAACTTGTAGAAGTTTAGGAAAAGGAAGAGTGCTGGGAGGGGTCTATAGTACTTTGCAGAAAAGCTTGCAGGTAACTTTGATTAATTGCCTCTAGCCATGGTATCTTGTTTTTAATGGGATAACAAGAAATGGTCTGGATCAAGATAAAAGTCTTGAGTTAATAGACCTCTACCCCTACTTAAGTTTAGGAGGTCATGCTCTCCCTTAGAAGAGTATGCAGCACCTTTTCCCATTAAATCAATATGTAATTCCCTCACCCCAACCCACCAATTATATAGGTCCTCAAGACCAATTGACTAAATGCCTATACTTTTCTCACCCACCTAGGCTAGGGCCATTCTCTTCTATAAGAATGTAATGCTAATGAATTTTGCTTACATACTTAAACAAAAAAAGAAATATTGTTCAACTGTCTCATGTTGCAGGTAATTTTCTTGTGTGTGTGTTTTTTTTGTTTTGTTTTTTTTTTCATTTATTTGGCTTATTGGGTTTTTGTCATATGGAATGAGTTTTCATGTGTTTTCAGTTTTGTGTTGTGTTTAGAAAAGTCTTTATTTTTTCATTATAAAGGCTTGCCCACATTTTCTTAACCATAAAAAAAAATTGCATGTTATTTTACTGTTTTGATATCTATAGAAAAATGCTCCCGGTTTTTTTGAAATTTATCATTCTGAATTTGTTTGTGGAAACTTGTTTTTTACTTTGTACTTATTGATCTTATAACAGATACTTTTTTCTCTCTTTCATTTAAGTAAAATGAATGAGTACACTTATACCATCCATCCAGGAACCATGTCTGCCATAAGCCTTGGTCATTTGTTGTGGACATTTTAGGAAGCTTTACAAGTGTGTTTCTTTCATTTTTTTGTTTATGATGTAAAGCCTTTTAGACTACAGATTGCTTCTACTGGTGACTGTCAAGTATAGTACTCAAAGATTTCCATTATGTAATTAATTTTCTCAATTATTACCAAGATTTAAACTTTGGGGTAACTTTTTGAGCATTCTCTCCCCTTTTTTGTTTGAATGATCATTTAAAAAATTTAGAAGTAGTCATAGTTTTCTTTAAAGGATTGTTCATTAAAACTGATTTTGAAAAGAAAGATATCATGATATATCTATGTAATTAAATATTATGTAGCTATTATTAACTGTTACAGAATAATATAACTGCTATCATGGAAGGTTTCCTTTGGCATCTGACAAATTGGGGGGAAATACAGCATGTACATGATCAATTGGCAAAATTTAAATAAAATAAACACCACCACAAAAGTGTTATATTTTGAAATAAATGTATTCTTATATGTAAATAAACATAGTCATTTTTTTTTTAATCAGAAAAGTCTCCATTTGCTACAGTAATAGACTCCATTCGACTTTGGAATCTTGAGCACACTTTAATTAACTTTTCTTTATCCATGGACATCATCATGTTTTCAATCTTAACTTGAACAGCCTCTTCATTGAAATGAGGTTGTTTATTAACTTCTCTCTCACAAATGCTGCTTACATAGTAGTCTAAAGGACTTGCATCTGGTGAACTAGGCAGCCAGATTTCCTTTGACCAGAATTCAGGAACATTGACACTGAGACATTCTTGCACCCTTTTGGCGTTCTGTGCTGGTACACCATATTGTTGGAAGATAAAATGATGTCCATTTTCAACTTGCTTCATCTATGGTACAACTACTTCTCTCAAAATGTCAAGGTAAACATCGTGGATCTTCATTGATGATCTCCTGGATTCTGTGTACAACATTTGGACTTGGAGATCCTTGCATACCTTATGCATTTTCCTTGTTGGTGTGGTGACATCAGGATCAGCATCATACACCTTCTTCACATTGTCAGCACTACGTAAAGGGATGTTATTAAAGTTTGGAATTTCCTTAGCAGTTCACCCTGCACACAGTCTGGAAAAATGGTTGCTCTAACATCATAGTACTTGGACATGATGGTTGCTTTCAGAATTTAATACTTATATCTGAAACTATGATGTTAAATAATAATCATAGAAACATAGTTTTGCAAAATTAATAAGCATGTGAAATAAGGAGATGCAAAATTATTGCCAATTGATCGTGCGCACCCTATACATAGTATAAATTATTTTTTTTCACTTAAGTGAACATAAAGTATTACAAATTTGAGATTTTCTGTATGCAAAGATAACAGTGAGTGTCTATTTGTTCTTTTACATTTTTTCTTTGATTTTAATTTTGTTGTTGTTGTATTACATCCATCCTCCTTTTACTCCCCACTGTCCCCTTATTCTTTTTCTTTATTTTTTAAATGTAATTTTATTCTTATTGTATTACATCCATCCCCTTTTTACTCCCCTCTGTCTCCTTCCCCACCCTCCCACTCGCCTGCAAAGTCAATACCACTTGCTGTCCATGTCCATGGTTCTTCCATATTAGGTGCTTGGCTAAACTGCTCCCCTTCTTTGGCTCTTCCTTCCCAAGCCCCCCTTCCCCCAGCCCACTGAAGGTCTATTCACTGTATTCATGTATCTGGTTCTATTTTGCCTGTTGTTTGTTTTTGTTCATTATTGTCCTGTAATGGGTGAGATCAAATGGCATTTGTCTTTCACTGACTGGCTTATCTCACTAAGAATAATACTCTCCAGTTCCATCCATGCTGTTCCAAAGCTTAGGAGTTCTTTCTTTCTGCTGTGTAGCATTTCATTGTGTAAATGTACCAAAGTTTTTTTATCCATTCATCCATTGAAGGGCACTTAGGCTGTTTCCAGCACTTGACTATTGTAAGTAGTGCTGCTATGAACATAGGAGTACATAGGTTTTTCTGAATTGGTGTTTCAGGGTTCTTTGGATATAGTACTAGTAGTGGAATTGCTGGATTAAAAGGCAGTTCCATTCTGAGTTTTTTAGGGAACTCCATACTGTCCATAGTGGCTGCACCAGCCTACATTCCCACCAGCAGTGCACCAGGGTTCACTTTTCCCCACATCCTTACCAACATTTGTTTGTTTATTTGTTGATGATTGCCTTTCTAACAGGTGTGAGGTGGTATCTTATTGTGGTTTTAATTTGCATCCCTCTGATGGCTAGTGATGTTGAGCATTCTTTTATATGCCTTTGCGTCCTTTTTATGTCTCCCTTGGTGAGTTGTCTGTTCAGGTCCTTTGCCCATTTTTTAATTCAACTGTCTGTCTCCCTTGTGTTGAGTCCCATTAGTTCTTTATATATTTTGGAGATCAGACTCTTGTCTGAGGTATCATTGGCAATTATGTTTTCCCATACAGTTGGTTCCCTTTGAATTTTGCTGATATTTACTCTAGCTGAACAGAAACTTTTCAATTTGATATAGTCCCATGTGTTGATTTGTTCTTTTATTTCCTTTGCCCTTGGCAAGTATTAGTAAACAGATTTCTGGGTAGGATATCTAAAGTTTTACTACGTATATTTTTCTCCAGGACTTTATGATGGCACTGCTTATGTTTAAGTCCTTTATCCATCTTGAGTTTATTCTGGTGTATGGTGTAAGGTGGCTGTCTTATCTTATCTTTTTGCATGTTGCTGCTGTCCAGTTCTCCCAACACCACTTGCTGAAGAGACTGTTTTTACTCCATTTTATGTTCCTTCCCCCTTTGTCAAATATTAATTGACTATAGAGTCCAGGATTTATTTCTGGGCTCTCTATTTTGTTTTTTTATTTTTTTTAATTTTTATTTATTTTATTTTATTTTTATTTTTTTAAAGATTTTATTTCATTATTTTTTAGAAAGAGGAGAAGGGAGAGAGGCAGAAAGAGAGAGAGGCATCAATGTATGGTTGCCATTCACCTGCCTCCAGCCACAGACCTGACTGGAGACCTGGTTTGCAACCTGGTTATGTGCCCTGGCTGGGGAATCGAACCTGCGACTTTTGGGTTCGCAGGCCAGTGCCTTAACCACTGTGCTACCAGCTAGGGCAGGGCTCTCTATTTTGTCCCATTGCTCTATAGGTCTGTTCTTATGCCAGTACCAGACTGTTTTGATGACAGTAACCTTGTAGTACAGTTTGATGTCCGGTATTGTGATTCCTCCTACCTTGTTTATCTTTCTCCAGATTGCTGTGGCTATTTGTGGGTGTTTTTTTGGCTCCATATAAATTTTTGAAGTATTTTTTCTATATCTGTGAAGTCTGTCATTGGTATTTTAATTGGGATTGCACTGAATCTTTAGATTGCTTTGGGTACATGGACATTTTAATGATGTTAATTCTTTCCATCCGTGAACATGGTGTATGCTTCCCTTTATTTGTATCTTCCTTCATTTCTTTCTTCAGTGATTTGCAGTTTTCTGAGTACAGATCTTTTACCTTCTTGGTTAAGTTTATTCCTAAGTACTTTATTTTTCTTGTTGCTATGGGAAATGGAATTCGTTTTCTAGCTTCTATGTCTGTTGCTTTGTTATTGGTATATAAAAATGCTTTTGATTTCTGGATATTGTCCTTATATCCATCTGTTTTGCTAAATTTGCTCATTAGGTCTAGTAGGTTTTTGGTGCAGTCTGTTGGGGTTTTTATGTACACTTTCATGTCATCTGCAAATAATGGCAATTTGATGTCCTCCTTTACAAATTGGATACTTATGATTCCTTTTTCTTCTCTGATAGCTAAGGCTAGAACTTGTAAGATGATGTTGAACATAACTGGGGAAAGTGGATAGCCTTGTTTTATTCCTGGTCTTAGGGGGAAGGCTTTTAGCTTTTGCCTATTGAGTATGATGTTAGCTTCAGTTTTCTCATATATAGCTTTTATGATATTGAGGTATGTTCCCTCTATTCCCGTTGCACTGAGGGTTTTTATCATAAATGGTTGCTGTACTTTATCAAATTGTTTTTCAGCATCCATTGATGTGATCATATGGTTTTTGTCTTTCATTTTGTCGCTGTGATGTATTACTTTTGTTGATTTGGGAATGTTGTACCAACCTTGCATCCCTGGGATGAAACCCACTTGATCATGGTGTATGATCTTATGATCTTTTTAATGTATTGCTGGATTTGGTTGGCCAATATTTTGTTGAGACTCTTTGCATCTATGTTCATCAGAGATATTGGCCTATAGTTTTCTTTCTTAGTTGTGTCTTGACCTGGTTTTGGGATTAGAATAATATTGGCCTCATGGAAAGAGTTTGGCAGCCTTCCCGCTTCTTGATTTTTTGGTATAGGTCAAGAACAATAGAGATTAGTTCTTCTTAAATGTTTTGTAGAACTCAGCTATGTATTCATCTGGTCCGGGTTTTTGTTCTTTGGGAGATTTTGGAATACTTCTTCAATTTCACTAGTTGTTTTTGGCCTATCCAGGCCTTCTGCTTCTTCTGGATTCAGTTTTGGTAGCTTATACATTTCCAGAAATGTGTCCATTTCACCCAGGTTGTCATATTTCTTGTCATATAATTGTTTGTAGTAATTTCTTACAATCCTTTGTATATCTGAACTATCAGTTGTGATTTCTCCTCTGTCGTTTCTGATACTGTTTATTTGGGTCCTCTCTCTCTCTTTTTCTTGATGAGCCTGGATAAAGGCTTGTCGATTTTGTTTATTTTTTTAAAGAATGAGCTCCTGGACTTGTTGAGTCTTCAAATTGTAGTTTGAGTTTCTAAGTTGTTTATTTCTGCTCTGATCTTGATGATTTCCTTCCTTCTACTTGCTCTGGGGTTTGTTACTTGTTGCTCCTCTAGTCTTGCAGCTTTACGGTTAGGTTGCTTGTATAAACTTCTTGTGACCATTTTAGGTAGGCCAGTATTCCTATAAATTTCCCTCTGAAAACTGCCTTTGCTATGTCCCATAGGTTTTGGATTGTTGTGTACTCATTTTCATTTGTTTCCAGAAACTTTTTAATGTCATTTTTGATCTCATTGTTAACCCATTCATTACTTAAAAGCATGTTATTTAGTCTCCATATGTTAGAGTGTTTTTGGTTTTGTCCCTTGAGGTTGTTTTCTAGTTTCAAGCCATTGTGATCTGAGAAGATGCTTGGGAGGATTTCAGTTTTCCTATATTTGTGAAGGCTTGTCTTGTGACCTATCATGTGGTCTATCTTAGAGAATGTTCCATGTGCATTTGAAAAGAATGTGTATTTTGCTTCTTTTGGGGTAAAAAGTTCTGTGTATATCAGTTAGGTCCATTTCCTCTAGAGTGTTGTTCAATACCTCATCATCCTTAGTGATTTTTTGTTTGGAAGATCTGTCCATTGTTGATACTATGGTATTAAAAGCCCCTCCTATTCGTGTGTTGTTGTCTATATCCTTCTTGAAGTGCTCCACGATTTCTTTATATATTTTTGCGCCCCTATGTTGGATGCATATATGTTTACCAGTGTTATTTCTTTTTGATGGATTTTCCCCTTATGTGTTATGAAATATCCTTCTTTATTTCTTTATTATGGCCTTCATCCTAAAATGTATTTTGTCTGAAATAAGTTTTGCTACTCCAGCCTATTTTTCTTGTTCATTTGCTTGATATGTATTTTTCCATCCCTTCACTTTCACATTTTCCATCACTTCACTTTCACAAGATCCATCCCTTGATCTTCTGTTGTGACGTGAGTCTCTTGAAGACAGCATATATGTGGGTAATGTTTTGTTATCTTTTCAGCTACCCTATATTTTTTGATTGGCACATTTAATCCATTTACATTTCAGGTTATTATTGATTGATACTTATTTATTGCCATTTTTCCACTTTATACCTGTGTTTCCAGAAATGTGGCCCTTTCACCCAGATTGTCATATTTCTTGTCATATAGTTGTTTGTAGTAATTTCTTATAATCCTTTGTATATCTGAACTATCAGTTGTGATTTATTTATTTATTTATTAAAGTAGACCCTTTATTTATTTATTTCTTAAAATAGACCCTTTAGCATTTCTTGCAATGCTAAAGAGATGTATTCTTTTAGTCTTCTTTTGTCTGGGAAACTCCTTATTTCTTCTTCCATGTTGAATGAGAGCCTTGCTGGGTAGCGTATTCTTGGTTGCAGGCCTTTGTTTCCCGTTACATACAATATTTTTTGCCATTCCCTTCTGGCTTGTATTGTTTCTATTGAATAATCATTTGATATCCTTATTGGAGCCCCCTTATGTGTTATTTGCTGTTTCTCTCTTGTTGCTTTTAGGATTCTCTCTTTGTCTTTTAAATTTGTTATTTTAATTATAATGTGACTTGGAGTTGGTCTGTTTGGGTTGATCTTCGTTGGGAACCTCTGTGCTTCCTGCACTTTAGTAACATTTCCACTCATCATGTTAGGGAAGTTTTCTCTCATTACTTTTTTTTTTTTTTAATTTTTTATTTATTACTTTCATAGATGGGAAGAGAGAGAATAGAGGCAGAGAGGGAGAGAGAGATCAATGTGTGGTTGTCTTTCACCTGCCTCCAGCTACAGACCTGGCTGGGAACCTGGTTTGCAACCTCATTATGTGCCCTGGCTGAGAATCGAACCAGTGACCTTTGAGTGTGCAGGCCAGTGTCTTATCCACTGAGCCACCAGCCAGGGCTTTCTCATTACTTTTTTGAACAGGTTTTCCATTCCTTTTTTCTCTTATGCTTCTGGTATCCCTGTGATATGGATATTATTGCATTTCATGTTGTCCTGCAGCTCTCTTAAAACCTGTTCATTCTTGTTTAGCATTTTTTTCATTTTCTTACACTGTATTGGAATATTTTTCTACATTGTCCTTCAACTCGCTGATCTGGTCCTCTGCTTAGTCTAGCATACTGTTGATTCCTTCTACTGTATTCTTCAATTCCGAAATTGTATTCTTCATTTCCTCCTGCCTCTTACTGATAGTTTCTAAGTCCTTTTAATGCTGGTGTATCTCTTAGTAAGTTCCTTATAGCTTCCTTGGAGTTCTCTGTAGGTCCCCTGGAGTTGTTTATGGTTTCTTTGATCTGGCTGAGCTCATTGAACTTCTCTGTCATTATTCTTTTAAATTTCATATCTTGATAGTATGTTTGCCTCTTTTTCATTTAGTGATCTTTTTGGGTATTCTCCCTTTCCTTTGGTGATGGACTGTTTCCTTTTTTCCCCATTTTGGGTGTCTATTTTTGTCTTTTTTTTTTTTTTTGTCTTGGATTAATCTGCTTTGTTTCCCTGCCTGTGTGGAGTACCCTTCTGTGTTAGGAGATTTGTGGCTTTCAGTGTTGCATTCTCCTAGATTTCGTCCACTTGTTGCTCTTGCAGTGGCCTTTATGTCATTAACTTGGGTTGTCTGGTTGTATTTTGGATTGTTTGTATGTATTGTTCCTTTTACTCCAGTTGGCTGATTGAAAGATACTCCTTCTATCCCATCTCATAAACTGCTCATAAAACAGAACCACCAGTCCAGGGAAAATAACCACCCACTCAGTGATATCTTTCTCTTTTAATTTCCCTTTCAACTGCCTATGAATGTAGCTATATACCCATACCCTCTAAGATAACCCCCACTTTTAAGCACACCCTCAGCTGCAACTGAGCCATTCTCAATAGGAATGTGGATATGATAAGACTGTTTTTCATGGGAAAATGATTAAGTTGACAAAAGTATAGATAATTTTGTAGGGTGCAAAGGAATAGCAAAGATAGTTGGAATATGAGAGAGAAAGCCAACTTACCTATTCTATAAAAATGAGGAGGTGGAAACTAAGAATTCCTCAAGTGAGAGTGAATAGTACAGGCCTATATTTATAGTCACCTCATCTACCTCCCTGTCCACACTTAATAAGCCTGGACTGGTCCATGTGGAACCAGGACCTGTGTGCTTTCAGCAGAAAAAAATGAATTTATAGTCCCTAGTAGCGCACCCACAAAAAATTAACAAACAAACAACCAAACAAAACAAAACAAAACAAAGACAGGGTTTAAGCAGCTGCGGAGGGGAGGATTACTTAGATTGAGGACTGGGAATGAGTTGTAGCAGGAGAGTGAGTAGACTTTAAAACAAGAATAGGAGGGTCTTGGGTATTTAGTTGGATTGAGATAAGGGAGGAGTCATAATATGTGAGTTGGGATACACTATGGTATAAACAGTATTTACTTAAAATGCTCTAATTGTGAGGGTTGGAAGTAACTTTTGGAAAGGATATGTTAGGGATTAATAGTTCACATAGCTCTCAGTGTATCTCAGGTGCTTCAGATTAGCAGCAATTCATTTCCTGAGTCTGCCTCTTTTTCTTGTTCAAGCCTGTGCAGTCTACAGTCAAGCTGTGTGGTCTTGCCGTGGCAGGGCCTATGGCTGTCACTGCCAGGGTTGATTCTGTGTACCGGCCTCCTGGTAGACTGAGCCTCCAGTAGGCTAGCTGGGTTTCTGCGCTGCAGGTGTTTTGGGTCCCTCCCTTCTCTCACTGGTTCTGTGTGAACATCTGTAGGGTGGTTCTGTGGTGTCTATGGCTGCTCTTCCCCCTCCAGCTCTTAGAGGAGTTTTTTGCCTGGAATGGGCAACTGGCTCCAAGGAGGGGTTGCCTGCAACCTCGCTGGCTCCTGTGATGGCTGGCCTTACTCCCATAGCTCCTGGAGGAGTAGAGGCTGTTTGCAAGCAGGCCTGGCTCTTCCACGGCCCCTCAGGTCTTCTGCTGGGGAAGACTAACCCTCTAAGTAGTCCAGTTCTTTGAGGAGTTTTTACAGCCGCCTCTGTGATGCGTGCCTGGCTCCCCAGAGGGTCCGCAGAGCAGTTTGCTAGCTAATGCTAAGTGTTCCCCTCTAGCTCCTGAAGGAGGACTTTGTTGCCAGCAAGGGTGTGCCAGTTGCACCATCTGCAAGTTCCTGGCTCACAGTTGCAAGTTTTTGTGGGATCCTGTGGGCTGGTGTGGGTGCGAGGGGTTGCGCCTCCCCATTCACCAGGGCTCTAAGCTCCCTCTCCCTGGGTGGTGCAGAGGCATAATTTTTGGCACTCTTGCCACCCTGGCCAGTACACTTCCCTGCTCCTTGGCCCCTGCTCGCCCTGGGTCTCTCCCTCTTTTTCTTTTTAATGTTTATTTTTTTGTTGTGAGCATACAGGGTTTAGTAAGAGTAGATTTACAGTTGTGAGTATGTGAAACAGAATTTATCCTTGTATTATTGTTATTTATTGTATTAATTTCCATATGAATAACAGTAAATCTACTTTTGTCCCACTCTTTACCTTGGTTTTTGTAAAAAAAAAATCTTTTCAAAAAATTTTCTGACAACAAAGATGGACCTTGAGGGCATTTTACTAAGTGAGACAGACAAAGACAGATATCATAATCTTTCTTATATGTGAAATCCAAAATCAAAACCAAAAAACCATTCATAGATATAAAGAATAGATTAGTGGTTTCCAGAAGTGCGAGAAAGAGTGAAACTGGTGAAATGGATCAAAAGGTATCAACTTCTATATTGCATGTTTGAAAATTGCTAAAAGAATGGCTCTTGAAAGTTCCCATCACAAGAAAGTTAAAGGCTGTGGATTATGCTCTTGCCATATTTGCATCACCAGGCACCCATGACATTTTTAGAAAGTAATTATAAACTATGTCTAAATTTTTTTTTCTCTGTAAGAATTTGTGTTTTATCTTTTATTTCTAATTTTATTGCATTGGAATCAAAGAGTATATACAATATTACTTCTACTTTTGTTGAGTTTTGAGGTTCTCTTCCTGGTCTAACATAGTGAATTGCTGTAAATATTATGTTGGCAGTTGAAAGATGTCTCTGAATTCTTTAGAACTTACTCTATGTCTGTTAGATTCTGTGTGTACCATTAGATTAGACTCTTTATTGATCTAATTTTCCTGCTTGCTTTGTGAAGGGATTGAGTGCACCAAGTAAGATAGAGTGGTTCTTGAAAGTTCTTTTTGTTTTATTGTATTGTTTTCTATTTCTTTTTGCATTGTCTAAAGTATCTGTTTTTTATATACCTCCATATTGTGTTACCTGACTTGTGAGTCTGCCTTTGCTAGTTCACCACAATTAAAAGGGAACTTGATGTTGAACTTCACTACCAAAAAGTTACTTGCAAATACAATGCCCTGAATTTCTATTTAACAAAATTATTCAACAACTTTTGAATAACTTTTGTTAATATGTAGTTTTGCACATGCTCATCTTAGTTTTGCATATTCTTTCTTATCTTTATTGTATTTTTTCCATTACCATTTAGTCCCTTTATACCCTCTATGCCTGCCATCACCACACTATTGTTCATGTCAATGAGTCCTTTTTCCTTTTTGCTCTATCCCTCTACCTGCTAACCTGCCCCACCCTCTGACTGTCATCCTCCTCTTCATCAATTACTCTGACCCCATTTTCCTTGTTAGTTCACAAAAGGGAAGAAATGAATGCTATGCAATGTGAAATGAAGGAAAAGTTACATGAAACCAATAGCAAAGGGAAGGAAGCCAAGGTTTAAATCAATGATTTGGAATATAAGGAAGAAATAAACAGTCAACCAGTACATAATGAAGAAAAAAGAATTGAAAAAGATAAACAAGGAGAGGCTTAGGAACCCCTGGGACAATTTTAAACATGCCAGCATCTAAATCATAGGGGTGCCAGGTGAGAAGAGAAAGAATAAGAAACTGAAAACATATTTGAAAGAATAAGGAAGGAAAAATTCCCTCATTTGGTGAAGGAAATAGACATACAAGGCCAGGAAGCATAGAGTCCCAAATAAGCTAGACCCAAAGAGGACCATATCAGGACACATCATAATTAAAATGACAAAGGTCAAAGATAAAGAAGGAATCTTAAATGCAGCAAAAGAAGAGTTACCTACAAAGGGGTTCCTATAAAAAACTGCAAGCAAGAGGGTCCTGGCAAGAAGTATTCAAAGTGATGAAAAGCAAGGGCCTACCACCAAATTATTCTATCCAGTAAAGCTTTCATTTAGAATGAAAGAGCAGAGAAAGTGCTTCCCAGATGAGATAAAGCTAAAGGAGTTCATCATCATCAAGCCCTTATTGCATGAGATGTTAAAGGGACTTATTTAAGAAAAAGAGGATCAAAACTATGAACGTTAAAATGACAATTAACTCACAACTATCAACAACAGAATCTAAAATAATAAAAACATAAGCAAACAACCAGAATAGGAACAGAATCATAGGTATGGGGATCATTTGAAGGGTTATCAGCCAGGAGTGGGCAGAGGAAGAAAGAGGGAAATAGTGCAGGGATTAAGAAGCATAACTGGTAGGTACAAAATAGGGGAAAGTTAATAATTTAAGAAAGGGTAAAGCCAAAGAATTAACATGCACAACTCAAGGACATGAACTAAGAGGGCTGGGATTGGTGAGGTGAAGGGGGTATTGGGTGGAAGGAAGCAAAGAGAAAAGAAATTGGGACAATTGTAACAGCATAATCAGTAAAATATACTTTAAAAAATAAAATAGATTTTGAGCCCTGGTTGGTGGCACAATGGATAAGGCACCAGACTGCAAACCCAAAGATCATTGGTTCAATTCCCAGCCAGGTCTCCAGCCATGTCCTTAGCTGGAGGCAGGTGAAAGGCAACCATACATTGATGTCTTCCCCATCTTTGCCTCTCTCCCTTCCCCTCTCTCTAAAAAAATATATATAAGTATATATATTTTTAATTAAAATAAGATTTTAAAATAAGGTGGTCTAGTTTAGTTTTTCTGCACATATCTGCCCACTTTTCAACACCATTTATTGAATAAACTATATCCCATTGTATGTGGTTGCTTCCTGGATCCGATATTAATTGACTATAAAGGTATGGGTTTATTTCTGGGCTCTGTTCTGTTCCATTGGTCTGCCATCTGATCCAAGGCTTTTGTTTGTTGGGAGTTTTTTATTACTGCTTCAGTTTCACTACATGTAATCTGTCTATTCAGATTCTCTGACCTTTCCTGACTTAGTTTTGGAAGATTGTACATTTCTAGGAATTTTGTCCAGGTTGTACAGTTTTTTGGCATATAGTTCATAACATTTTCTTACGATCTTTTGTATTTCTTTGGTGTCAGTTGTTATTTCTCACTTTCATTTCTGATTTTATTTATTGGGGTCCGATCTCTTTTTCTTCTTGACTTAAAGGTTTGTCAGTCTTCTCTATCTTTTAAAAGAATGAGCTCTTGGATTCATTGATCTTTTGTATTGTTTTTTTAGACTCTTATTTTGTTTATTTCTATTCTGATCTGTATTATTTCCTTCCTTCTACTCACTTTGGGCTTTGTTATCTTTTAAGTTTTCTAATTATGGTTAGATTGTTTATTTGAGTTTTTTCTTATATTTTCAGATAGGCTGTAATGGTATGAATTTCCCTCTTAGGATTGTTTTCCCGTTGTCCTACAGATGTTGTATTGTTGTGTCCTCATTTTCATTTGTTTCCAGGTATCTTCTGATTTCTTCCTTAATCTTATGTTGATCCAGTTCTTGTTTAAATACATGTTAATTTAGCTTCCAAGTCTTTTTTGTGTTTTTCAGTGTTGCTTGTTCTGATTGATTTCTAGTTTATTAGCATTGTGGTCAGAGAAGATGCTTATATGATTTTAGTCATCTTATATTTATTGAGAATTGTTCTGTGTCCTAACATGCAGGGTACCATAGAAAACATTCCATGTGCGCTTGAAAAGTAGGCATATTCTGCTACTTTGGGTTGAAATGCTCTGAAGATATCAATTAAATTCATTTGATCTAGTGTATTATTTACAGCTGCTGACTCCTTGTTGATTTTCTTCCTGGAAGATCTATCCATTGGATTCCGTGGGATGGTGAAATCTCAAACTAGGACTGTATTTCTTTTGATCTCTCCCTTCATGTCCATCAAGATATGCTTTACATATTTAGATGTTCCTAGATGAATGTTTACTAGGGTTATATTTTCTTGTTGGATTGTTCCCTTTATCATTTTGTAGTGTCCTTTTGTTTGTTTTTCTTTTTTTAATTGATTTATCATTGCTCTATTACATTTATCCACCCTTTATTCCCCCTTGCTCTCCCCTGTCTCACCCACCTCCCCTTCTTCCAGATTCCATCCTCACCATTGTTCAGGTCCATGGTTCATTTATACTAGTCCTTGACTAGCCTCTTCCCCTTTTTACCCCCATTCACCCCCTCCCTCCTCCACTCTGATCACTGTCAGCCTGTTTGTTGTTTCCATACTCAGGTTCTATTTTGCTTATTTTTTTGTTTTGTTCATTGGTGTCCTGTGTTAGATGAGATCATATGGTATTTTTCTTTCATCACTTAGTTTATTTCACTAAGTATAATTCTGTTCAGTTCCATCCATGCTGTTGCAAAAGGTAGGAGTTCCTTTTTATTTCTACTGCATAATATTTCATTGTGTAAATGTACCACAGTTTTTTGATCCATTCATTCACTGATGGACACTTAGGCTGTTTCCAGCACATGGCTATTATAAATGATGCTGCTATGAATATTTGTGTGCATAGGCTCTCCTGAATTGGGGTTTCAGGATTTTTTGGGTATAATCCTAGCAGTGGAATTGCTGGATCAAAAGGCATTCTATTTTTACTTTTTGAGGAAATTCCATACTGTTTTCCAAAGTGATAGCATCATTCCCCATTCCCACCAACAGTGCACTAGGGTCCCCTTTTCTCCAAATCCTCACCAGTGCTTCTTGTTTGTTCATTTGTTAATCATGGCCATTCTGACAGGTGTAAGGAGGTATATCATTGGGGTTTTAATTTGCATCTCTAATGGCTTGTGATATTGATCATCTTTTCAGATACCTATGGGCCCTTTGTGTGTCCTCCCAGGAGAAGTCTCTGTTCAGGTCCATTGCCCATTTTTTAATTGGGTTGTCTGTCTCCTTGGTGTTGAGTTGTATTAGTTCTTTATGTTTTGGAGATCAAACCCTTGTATGAGGTATCATTGGCAAATACATTTTCCCATATAGATGTTTCCCATTTTCATTTTGCTTGTTTTTTTTAGCTGAGCAGATACTGTTTAATTTGATGTTATCCCATTTGTTTATTTATTGCTTTATTTCACTAGTTGTTATTGGTTTATTCTGGCTTTCTATCTCTTCTTGATTCAGTTTTGGAAAGTTATATGATTCCAGAAATTTGCCTATTTTACCCAGGTTTTCAAATTTCTTATCATATAGCTGTTTGTAGTAATTTATAATCCTTTGTATTGCTGTGGTATGTGTTGTGGTTTCATGTCTTTGATTTCTGATTTTATTTATTTGGGCCCTCTTTCTTTTTTTCTGGGTGATTGTGGTTAAAAGCTTGTTGATTTTATCTTTTCAAAGGAGCAGCTCCTGGATTTATTGATCCTTTGAATTGTCATTTTAGTCTCTATGTCATTTAATTCTTCTCTGAGTTTATTTTTTTCCTTCTACTTGCTCAGGGTTTTGTTGTTGTTCCTCTAGTTCTTACAGTTTTATGATTAGGTTGTTTATTTGAGATTCTTCTGTCCTTTTTAGGTAGGTCTGTATTGCTATGAACTTCCCTCTCAAGACTGTCTTTTTGTGTCCCAGAGGTTTTAGGTTCTTTTTTGTTCATTTTCATCTGTTTCCAGAAACTTTTTGAGTTCTTCCTTCATCTTATTGTTAACCTATTCATCATTTATTCAGTCTGTGAATTTGAATATTTTTGGGTTTTTTCCTTGAGGTTGGTTTCGAGTTTCAAGCAATTGTGATCTTAAAAGATGCTTGATATAATTTCAGTTTTTTAAATTTGTTGAGGCTTGTTTTTGCCTTACTGTGTGGCCTATCTTAGAGAATGTTGCATGTGCATTTGAAAAGAATGTGTATTTTGCTTCTTTAGGGTGAAAAGTTCTGTACATATCAATTAAGTCAATTTGATTTAGAGTGTTGTTCATTGCCACAATATCATTGGTGTTTCGTTGCTTGGTAGATCTCTCAATTGTTGACAATGGGGTGTTAAAATTTCCTATTATGAGTGTGTTACTGTTGAAATCTTTCTTGAAGTCCCCCAGTATTTTCCTTATATATTTAGTGGTCCTATGTTGGGTGCATATATGTTTACAAAAGTTATTTCTTCTCCATGGATTGTTCTCTTAAGTGTTGTGAAATGTCCTTCATCTCTTTATGGCCTTTGGTGCGAAGTCCATTTTGGCTGATCTATAGGGTACATGCAATAAAGGGGCAATGATTTTACATCTTCTTATCTTACATGCTTCTTACTAAATTTGAAAAATTATATTTCTAAGTTTATGATTTAACATCATTGTTTCAGATATAAAGTATCAAATTCTGAGAGCAACCATCATGTTGAAGGAAAATGGCATTAGAGCAACTGTAATTTCTGGACTATGTGCAGGGTAAACTGCTAAGGAAATTTCAGACTTCAATAACATCCCTTTATGTAGAGTTGACAACGTGAAGAAGGTGTATGATGCTGATCCTGATGTTGCCACACCAACAAGGAAAACACTTCAGGTATGCAAGGATTGCACATGTCCAGATATTGTACACAGAATCCAGGAGATTATCAGTGAAGATCCAGAAAAGTCAATGCACTCCATAGCAAGAGAACTGCAGATGTCGGATGCAAGGGTTCACAAGATTATTGCTGAAGATAATCAGATATCCATTGTATGTTCTTAGAATAGGGCAGTTTATGACACAGCAGACAAAGGAAAGGCACTTTGATAAAGCAAGGGAACTGCTAACAAAATTGAAAAATCCCAAAGAAAAAAACTCTCTGATTATCTTTTCCAATGAAAAGAATTATCAGCAGGACCAAGTAGTCACCAGAAGAAACAACAGCTGGCTCTGTGAGAATCTTAATGAAGTCCCAATTGTCATGAAAATAAAATTTCCTGCTAGAGTGATGGTGTTAGGTGTTGTCAGCAATGAAGGAGATACCATGACCCCGCATTTTTTCCCACAAGGCTTGAAGGTGACTGCTTATGTGTACCTTGACGTTTTGAGAGAAGTAGTTGTACTGTGGATGAAGCAAGTTGCAAATGCACATCATTTTATCTTCCAACAAGATGGTGCACCAGCACATAATGCCAAAAAGGTGCAAGAATGTCTCAGTGTCAATGTTTCTGAATTCTGGTCAGAGGAAATCTGGCAGCCTAATTCACCAAATACAAATCCTTTAGGCTATTATCTATGCAGCATTTGTGAGAGAGAAGTTAATAAACAACCTCATTCCAGTGAAGAGGCTGTTAAAGGTAAGATTGAAAACATGATGATGTCCATGGATGAAGAAAAGTTAACGAAAGCATGCTCAAGATTCTGAAGTTGAATCAAATCTATGATTGCGGCAAATGGAGACTTTTTTACCAATTAAAAAAATAATGACTATGTTTATGTATTTACATATCAGAATCAACTTATTTCAAAATGTAGCACTTTTGTAGTATGTTATTTTAATAAAATTTTGCCAATTTATTGTGTGTACCCTATATGTATTGCTACCCCAGGTTTTCTTTCATTTCTGTTTACTTGGCATATTTTTTCTCATCCTTTCACTTTCAGTTCTGTGTATAGCTTTTGTTCTGAGGTGGGTCTCTGTAGTGTTCTTTGTCTCTTACTATAGCCTTTGTTTTAAAGTCTATTTTATCAGCTATAAGTACTGCTTCCCCAGCTTATTTTCTTTTCCTTTTGCATGTAATATCTTTTTCCATTTCTTTTCTTTTTGTTTGTATGGAACTTTCTGTTCGATATAGTTCTCTTGGAGGTAGCATATATATGGGTCTTTTTTTCTTATCCATTCAGCTACCTTATATCTTTTATTTGAAGCATTTAAGCTATTTACATTTAAGGTGGTTATTCAAAGATACTTGTGTAGTTCCATTTTATTGTAGACTGTTTTCCTCTTTTTTTTTCTTTGTATTTTTCTTCTATTTCTTTTCTTTTCTTTTCTTTTCTTTTTTGGGGGGTACCCACCCTCATGGGGAATCAAACCCATGATCTTTCGGCCCTCGGGATGGCACTCCAGTGGTGTCCTCCAGCACCCGCCAGGGCTCTGAATTTCTTGCTAAGAATACCACTCAGTATCAGGTCCATTATTACAAGTATAGCTTCCCCAGACTGTTGGCACAACTGGCACCGCGAATGATCCATGTATGCATGAAACAGCCGGGTGACTGCCACACCATGCTGGTGAACTCTAGGTCTCACGGACAGCAGGCTAGGCTGCTGACAGACACGCCAAGCTAGTCCCAGGGAAGGTCACGCGGAACTCCCCGCAATGGCCCGTGGGCGAGGCGGCCACGTGTCCGGAGCTGGTGGCCTCAGCTCCGACCCCTGGGACTGTCACCCCTGGTCAGAGCGTCGCGTGTGAGTAGGTGGCGGAAAGTGGCTCATGTGAAGTGGACCGTTGCCTCCCAGGGTTTGTGTGACCCCATGTGCTTTGCTCGTCTGTGACCAGGGCCTGCCTTTCTTGTGAGACGTTGTCACCTGCGCCCAGCCTTCGGTGCCATCGACCCCAGGGGCTGGGCGGCGTTGGTCCCCCGGCTCCTGGCCGGATGCAGCGGTTCCTGGGCCTGTGGCACTTGGCTGAGGCAGCTCTAGAAAACTAACGTAGGCATAGGAACCCTCGCCTCTTTGTTGACCTCACGTTTACCTGACCTCTGGCTTATCGTTTTTGGCTTATTACCGGCGAGTGGACACTCACAGTCCGAGACGGAGTCGTTGATGGACACGGTGGCCCGGCCGGGCTCGCCCACGGCCGCATTCACGGGCATGCGGAGCACCAGCTCGAAGGTCTCCACCCCCTCCAGCACCGGCCACCCCAGGTCCACCCCAGGATGACCACACTGACCGTCTGCACCGCAAGCCCGGTGCAAAGTCCAGGTTCCGGCTGATCCCCACGTAGTCTGTTCTCGCAGTGGTGGAGGGCGGGTCGGCCCTCTGAGAGCTGACGGTGACGCTGGAGGTGCAGGACAGGTCGGTGCCCGCCCGCCACACCTGCACCTGCACGAAGCCCGCGCTCTCATTCACAGAGTACTCAGCCGCCCCGAACTGGAAGGTGGGCTCCTCCCTGTCGCGCACGTGGGCGTAAAGGAAAACGAAGACCACTGACGGTGGAAGAGGGTTCAGCTCCGGGAACGTGTCTGTGATTTTCAGGGTGGGGGTGGGGCACCTTCTCTTCTATTTCTTAAAGCAAGCCCTTTATCTTTTTTTTTTTTTTTGTATTACTGGTTTGATGTTAACAAACTCCTTGTCTGGGAAGCTCCTTATTTCTCCTTTTATTTTAAGTGACAGCCTTGCTGAGTAAAGTTGCCTTGGTTGTAGGTCCTTGCTTTTCATCACCTTGAAAATTTCACTGTTTCTGGCCTGAAATATTTCTTTTGCGTAATCAGATGACAGTCTAATTAGTATTTCTTGTAGGTAAGCTTTTCTGGATTTCTCTTTTGGCTTTTAGGATTCTCTCCTTGTCTTTAAGCCTTACCATTCTTTTGAGGCGGGGGTGTAAAGATTTATTTATTTATTATTTTTAGAGAGGCAGAGAGGGAGAGAGACATCAATGTATGATTGACTTTCACCTGCCTCCAGCCACGGATCTGGCTGGAGACTTGGCTTGCAACCTGATCATGTGCCCTGTGTGGGGAATCAAACCAGCGACCTTTGGGTTTTGAAGGCGTGCGCCGTATCCACTGTGCCACCAGCCAGGGCTAAGCCTTATCATTTTAATTATGATGTATCTCAGTGCAGGCCTCTTTAAGTCCAGCTTGCTAGGGAACCTCTTGAACTTCCTGGACTTATGTGTGTTTTCCCTTCACCAGTTAGGGAAAGTTTTAGGTCATTATTTCTTCAAATAGGTTCTTAATCCCTTGCTTGGTCTCTTCTGCATCTAGTATTCCAATGATGGAGATATGAGTATTCTTAGATTCTAAATTCTAACAAAGTGCTTGCCTCTATTTCATGTAGCTCTTGTTCTGGAGCATTCTGTTGTTCTTTCATTTGGAGCCTTTCTTTGTCTTCCCATTCTTGTTGCTTCATTTAATTTTCCATTTTGTTAAACTGATCAGTTATTAAACTAATCAAGCTGTAAACATCCAGGCTTATGTTCCATAATTAGGGCAGAATAATTTCTGTGTGTGGGTCTATTGCTGCCTCTCATTCAGGTTGATGCCACTTGGAGAGGAGTGCTGTGCATGACAAAGATGGCTTCTGCAGTTTGGGGAGTGAGTCAGCACAGGGATTCTGGTGGCTATTTCTTCACCTATCTTCCCAGAGCTATCATTCCCCACATTCTCCTCAAGGATTTCTAGTCCACTCTATCTGCCCTTTGCTGGGACCCAGAGTAAGTAGCTTCAAATGAAATTCTGTGATTGTGCCTTTAAAAGGCTCTATATCTTCAGCTCTCTCACTTTCCAGCAGACAGAAACCCTGCTGCTTTTCCTAGCTGGATGTTACTTGGGTTCCTTTCCTGCTCTTGTTACTATAGGCTGGGGTGCCCAACTTGGGGTTTAGACCAAGTTGGGCACCCCAGAGGTACCCCCTGGGCACTGAAATGTCCCTCAGGGTATGCCCAGGGCACTGAAATGTCTCTCAGGGACTTCAGCTGCCACCCATGGGAGCTCAGCCAGCCCTCTGGCACCTCTTCCACACTCCCTACCAGTCTTATTGTGGTGAAGTGGCTTCTCCTGTTTGTCCTTGGTTTTAAGGCCCCTCTCTAGCTAGTGTTCAGTTGGTTATTCCGGATGATTTCTCTACAGTTTAGTTGTAATTTCTGATTGGTCCTGGGAGGAGTTTAGTGTAGCTTCCACTTACTCCTCTGCCATCTTGGATCTCCTGTTTTGCTTATTCTTATTAAACTATCTATATCTGGCAATTTCCTTCGGTTCCTTGGAGGCTTCCCTCTATTGTTAACTCTTCCACAAAGATTCCCTTTCCTCTCTCACCCACCCTACATTCCCACCCTGCAAAAAAGCTCTGTGTTAGGATTGCTTCAGATACTGGTGACACTAATGTACTTTATCACTTAAGCAGGAGTGATTATTATCGGCTGATGTGGCTGAGAAAGGCAGAATAGAGTTGGTTGTCCTCAGGGATGACTGGATCCTGAGCTCAGATGCTTCCTTTTGTGTTGTGTGTTGGTTGCTGCCCTGTCTGCTTCTTTCAAGATGATGGCTTCATTTTCTTCTATTTCCATTTGTTATGTCTGCATGACAGGAGCTGTGCTCACATAGTGCCAGGCTAACAATTTTTCAGTTGAGTCCCTAGGTTAAAATAGAGATCCTTAGATTGAAATTCTATGGATATATTCTAATTTGACTAACTTAGATCACTTTCCCCTCCCTTGGACTAAATCATTGTAACCAGGGAGTCATTAAACTTAAGATACATCCCCTAACAAGAATAAAAGTATATGCAGTTGATTTTTATTGTGTATGTACATTAAAAAGTGTTCTGAGATTGTAGAAATATATATAAATTTGTTTTCTTTCATAACATGTCTAATTTATATCAAATCCAAATGACCTCTTTACTAGTTACTTTGCTATTTTGGAATCAAAGTAGCTAAACCTCAGAAAGACCAATGTTCTGGAAAAGATTGGAACATGGACAATGCTGATAAATCATTTTTTACCATGCTGTGGCTGGCCTCTTTGCTGCTTGTGGGAGGTCTGGTTATAATAGTAGGGAAGGGGTGGCTACCAACATAAACAATGGTATAAGAATAGAATTATGGGCCAGGTTACCCAGTTTGACTACCACAGGTTCTCTTTGCTTTCTTCTGTCAGAACATATCAGACTCTCCATTTCTCTCAAAGCCTTGCTTCTATATACTTGATTAGACATCTCTCCCTTAACATTTCTATGTTGTTCTCTTCTGTGGGCCCAGTACCTAAAATGGGGTCTTGAATGATAGTGCACTTAAAGTGACTGGAATGAGTGGAATAATTGTTATCAGCACCTTGGAGATGCCAGTGAGTTAGAGAATCTGGGAAAAGTCTTTTACATTTTTTTTTTTAAACTCCGGGAGTTCCTGGTGATCATCAAGTTTAAGAAATGCTGCCTTTTGAGCCCTGGCTGGTGGCTCAGTGGATAGGCGCCAGCCTGTGAACCCAAAGGTCGCTGGTTTGATTCCCCAGCCAGGGCACATAACCATGTTGCAAGCCAGGTCTCCAGCCAGGTCCATAGCTGGAGGCAGGTGAAAGGTAACCATACATTGACATTTCTCTCCCTCTCTGCCTCTCTCCCTTCCCTTCTCTCTGGAAGTAATAATTAAAATCTTTTTTAAAAAATGCTGCATTCTCTGGTCATAAAAAAAAAAAAAAAAAAAAAATGCTGCATTCTCTTCTTAATTTGCATAGTTAGCCTTCAGTTTGTTAGCCTCATTTTTAAGATGATGAGACCGAAGTTTGTAGAGAGGCTAATAACCCTGTTCAAAGAGAGACTGCTAGTGTCAGAACTAGCATTCAAACTTGATCTGTCTTCCTCAAAAAATAATATATAAGTATGTTTATTATTATTACTGAACATGTTGAATGCATTCTGTGTTTCAAAAGTGCTTTCTTTACATTAGCTTATAATAGGCTACTAAGTAGGTTTTATTTTTATGTTTAGCGGTGAGATAACTGAGGCATAAAGAAGTAAGTAACTTGCTGGAGTCACAGGATATCAAGTGGCAATGTTAGGATTCAAATGAAGACTGATGCCCAAGAGCCTGGTGTCTGTGCTCATGTTATTATTACTTCATTTGCCAAACTTGGATCTGAATTTAGATTTGGGACTTGGTATTCTAGAAATAGTGGTTGAATTCTTGTAGAAAGAGAGTGGTTAAAGCAAATGAAAGGACCACATATTGAGCCTTTATCTATTGGGGTGCTGGTGTGTGGTGTCAAGATTAAAAATAGTAGCCAGAGGACAAGACCCATTAGAGAATAAGAGTTGGCCTGTAAGAGTCAGATAAAAGCCTTTGGGGCTGGTAGCCGAGCTAGAGCTTTCAAGATAATTGGGGCATGTGAGCTCACAAAACAGCTTGGGTTAATGAAGAAGGGTATCTTTCAAATCTATGCTATTTTAGCCTGCTTACCAGCATGCATTTAAATAATATAAATAAACAATTTGGGGCAATTATTCTGACTGGGAAATTGTCAATTTGCTTGAAGTTAGTTCAGAATGATTTGGCATGGCAGATTTACAGCACAGTGGGTGAGGTGCAAGTTTTTCAATTAGACTACCAACATTTGACACCCTGCTCTACTCCATTTTGTCTCTGTGACCTTAAACAAATTACTTAACCTTTGATCACGGTATTTTCTTATTTTCAAAATGTAGATAATACTAATATTTACCGTATTTAGCTTTTGTAAGGATTAAGTGAGTTTCATTTTTTGACATCTTGAGTTTGTGCTTATAGAGCTGCTAGGACCAATTAACATGCTGCAAGAGTGCAGTGTTAGCAGTTGTTACTAAAATTACATACTGATGGCCACAGACTGCACCTGTGGGTGAGTATCCATCATTTTATTCATTTTTTGTTTGATTCAACTGTTACAAGAGGATGCTGTGAATTACTTCTTGATGTTATTCATATTTTTTTGAACTTCTTCCATAGATTTTAACATTGATGCCAAAAAGAAAATTAAAACCAAGCTCCCTGCAGGTTAATTTAAATGATTATTTTGGCACCTACCTATGCTTGAAGTTAGAATTCGATGCTTTTATATCATACTTGGACTCAGTCCACACATCTTATTAATTTGTGATGCAAGAGGTTTCACTTAACTCATAAAACACAGTTCTTTAGATTTTCAAAGGTCTTGGGGATGTTGTAGATAGTGAGGTCTAAAGACAATTCTTTTAAAAATGATGTTTTATTAGTGATTACTGATGTATCTAGGGTCAAGAGTAATTTATATTTCTGAAGATCTTATTTGTGAATTTATAGTCTAATATCCAGTGTAAAAAGAAAAATTATAGTAGAGACTATGGAATTTTACACTCAGAAAAAGTCTTTAGGGGTCTGATTAAATTTCTTTATCGAATAACTGGGGGAAATGTTGGAAAGAGAATTAAGTGACTTGGCTGAGGTCACAAAGCTAGGTAGGTAATAAAGGGTGAGGACTGAACTGGGTCTCCTATCTGCAGTCCCAACTTGTCTAACACATGCTTATGTTACAATTTACACCCAAACAAATATATGTGAAATCAAAAATGTAATGTGAATTGGTGCCTCTTACTAGGATCAGGCCCCTTTTCAGTAGCTCTGTGTAATTTCTATCTTTGAGCCTATCCATGGGGACAAAGTGGCCTGCGAAGGTTTGTTTGTTTGTTTTTAAATTTTTTGAGAGTTTATCTGAGTCAAACTGACACATACGATGGGGAGCAAGCTCTCAAATGCTTCTGGGCTGTGAAGTATTTTTTTTTTTTTTTTTAACATTTTATTTATTATTTCCAGAGAGAGGGGAAGGGAAAGAGGCAGAGAGGGAGAGAAGAATCGATGTATGGTTGCCTTTCACCTGCCTCTAGCCACAGACCTGACTGGAAACCTGGCTTGCAACCTGGTTATGTGCCCTGGCTGGGGAATCGAACCAGCGACTTTTGGGTTCGCAGGCCGGCACCTTATCCACTGTGCTACCACTGTGAAGTATTTTTAAAATAAATTTTATAGGGAGATAAATTTGTAATGTTTTATCATACATCATTTTCTTAAATGACAAGTGACCAGTTATGTAGTATTTCTGTATATAAGGAAGAAATAGGATATCTTTGGGGGGCGCTCGCGCTCTCTCTCTCTCTCTCTCTCTCTCTCTCTCTCTCTCTCTCTCTCAATGGGAAATACTTAAAGCCAAATTTTCATTCAAACTATGAGGTAAGAAATGATACTTCTTGGTAGAGGAAGATCACAATTGATTAGTTTTCATTTTTATATGTAGCTTAGGTTAGTTGGAACCTTTTAGGGTGTATTGAAGCTTTAATGTATACAAGTTGGTTGAGCAGTTTTAATGAAAGCATCTCCGTTAAAAGATTAATTGCTTTCAATAATCTTGAGATTAATGAGGCCTAGTCATGTTGTAGATACCCAATAAATATTAGTTTGGAAATTAAGAAATACTTTAGTATTTTAGAATCACAATGTAGTATAATATCTCATAATTTTAAAATCTGGGAATATACAACTATGTCAAATTTACTAGTTCATTAAAAATTTTTTTTTCATACTTTTAAAACTTTTTATTTGAAAATAACTTCAAATGTATAAAAGTTACAAAAAGTAAAATTAACACCTCTTTTTCTGTGTGTGTGTATACATACATATTTGTGTGAATCTGTAAGGCCTTTCTGAAAAAAGTACCCATTGTTAATATAATAAGAATGGTTTGAGTGACTAATGTAACCTGGCAGCCAGGGAAGGTGGACTGGAATACACATACATAAACAGTACTGACTTCACTATAAGAGCCAGTGGGGTAGATGCCATTGAATGAGCATGTGTACTGTGTGGCTGTCACATCCACACAGTACTGATTGAGCAAGTAGAGCAACAATTCTGCATCTAATTTTGTGTTAAGCTTGAATATTCCTCTGCAGAAACTATTAGGATGATTCAGAAGGCTGCAGCTATGGGCAGCTGGTGATTGGCAGCTTCGTCACAACAATGTGCCCACTCATGCATCATGTTGTATTCAGATTTTTTCTTTTCTTCTTAAGTATATTTTATTGATTATGCTCTTACAGTTGTCCCAATTTCATTTCCCTTTGTGCCTTTCTGCCTGGTATCCCCCTTCTCTCCAACAGTCCCACTCTCCTTATGTCCATAGGTTGTGCATATGAGTTCTTTGGCTTCACCCTTTCATGTATTTTCTTAATTCCCCTCTGTCTATTTTGTACCTACCAACTACACTTCTTAATCACTGCACCATTTCCCCATTTCTCCATTTCTCCTCCTTCCTCCTCCCAGATAATAACCCTCCAAATGGTCCCCATACCTATAATGCTGTTCCTAGTCTGGTTGGTTTTGTTTTTATTTTTTTAGGTTCTGTTGTTGATAGTTCTGAGTTTGTTGTCATTTTAACGTTTACAGTTTTGATCCTGTTTTTCTTGAATAAGTCCGTTTGACATTTCATATAATAAGGGCTTGGTGATGATGAACTTCTTTGACATTACCTGATCTGGGAGCACTTTATCTGCCCCGCTATTCTAAATGATAGCTTTGCTGGATAGAGCAATCTTGGTTGTAGGTCCTTGCTTTTTGTCACTTTGAATACTTAATGCTAGCCATTCTTGCCTGCAAAGTTTCTTTTGACAAATCAGCCAATAGTCTTATAGGGCCACCTTTATAGGTAACTCTTCTTTTTCTCTTTCTGCTTTTAAAATTCTCTTTTTATCATTAACCTTTGTCATTTTAATTATGATGTGTCTTGGTGTGATCTTCTTTGGGTGTAGCTTGTTTGGGACTCGCTATGCTTCCTGGACTTATATGTCTATTTCCTTCACCAAATTAGGGAAGTTTTACCAAATAAGTTTTCAATTTCTTGCTCTTTCTCTTCTCCTTCTGGCACCCGTATGATTCATATGTTTGGCACATTTAAAATTGTCCCAGAGGTTCCTAAGCCTCTTCTCAGTATTTTCAGTTTTTGTTTCTTCATTATGTACTATTTGACTGTCTATTTCTTCCTTATGTTCAAAATCACTGATTTGAACCTCGGCTTCCTTCCCTTCTTATTGGTTTCATGTGGATTTTTATTCATTTCACTTAGCATAACCTTCTCTTTCTTTCTTTCTTTTTTTTAATGCATTTACTGTACTAAAGCATATCTGTTAGGTCTGTGAGCATCTTTATCACCAGTGTTTTGAATTCTGTATCTGTTAGGTTGACTATCTCCTCATCTGTTAGGTTGTCTCTCTCCTCCTTGCTTAATTCTCCTGGTGAAACCTTGGTCATTCTGTCTGTCTGTCTGTCTGTCTGTCTCTTTGGTATTCTTCTTTGTCTCCTCAACTTGACAGACTCTTGTGTTTGCCTCTGTTTCTTCAGTAGAGCTGTTCCACCTGTTATGTTCCAAGGAGTAGAGCCTTAGTACTCATCAGTACAAGGTGACCCATTTCACCACATTTTGGCACCGTATGTGGTGGAGGAGTCTTAAGAGGGAAGAATGCTGCTTGCTCAGCACTTGCCCCTTTTTCCAGGCTCCTCCTCTACTTCCTATGTGGGATTGGCACCCCTCTAGATATTGCCCTGGCCATGGCTCTCGGGGTGGGTGGTTCTGCAGACATTCTAGTACCATGAAGGTCCTCTAAACAAATGAACTCTGCTGAGAGACCTGCAGTTTCTTCCACCATTCCAACCTCTACTGGCTTTGACAGTCAGAAGCTATGAGGCTTTATTTTCTTCAGCACTGTATCCCTGAACCACAGTCTGGTCTGGTGCTATGAGCACTCCCCAGGTATCCCTCCTGACTTTTATAATGTGTGACTTCATTTTTCACTGGCCCCCCATAGCCGCTGTCACAACCACAATTGTCACACACCACATCCATTCTGTTCCAGCTCTGCCCCTTCTACTTGTCTGGATGAGTATTTCTTTGTTTGTTGGACTTTGATGCAGCTCTGTTTTCTAGAACTTCCAGTTGTCTCCATTTTTGAGGTGGTGTATTTCTTCTTAGTTGTGGAGGGAAACACAGTGTGCCTGTCTTTGCCTCCATCTTGGCTGGAAATCTCTTGTGCAGAGATTTTTTGCAAAACATCAAATGAGCCAGATGACTTATACCACCTGCAAGCCAGGTTTGGTGCCTTGCAATCTGTGACTTATACCAAAACTGAAATCACCTTTGAAAGGGAAGAGATTTCAGACCATCAGTGAGATTCTGGAAAATACTGTAGGGGTAGCTAAGGGCAACTGAGAGAACTACTTTGAAGGGGACTGAAGCATATGTTTCTTATATCTTGTATCTTCTTCAATACATGTTTCTGTTTTTCATATAACATGGCTGGATACCTTCTGGACACACCTTTATATGTATGTGGATATACACAATTTTTTTCTGAACCATTTGAACTTGTTATATACAATATACTCCTTTTCCTAAATATTTCAGTGTGCTTCCTAATTATAAAATATTTTCTATATGAAACACATTATAGTTTCCCTGGTCAGGTGAAAGATTTCTGGTTCGATTTGCCTGGGCCATGGGGGGCTGCATCCCCAGTTGGGGTGTTCAAGGGACAGCCAGCTGATGTCTCTCTCACACCTTAATGTTTATCCCTCTTCCTCCCTTCCTCTTCCTCTCAAAATAAATAAAGTCTTTAAAAATATTTTTAAACACATTATAGTTATTAAGTTCATAATTATGTATTGATAGAATAATTTTATCTACTCTATCATCTATGTTCCAGTTTTGTCAGGTGGCCTAATAAAACTGTTTATAGCCATTTGCCCTTCTATACAAGGTCTAGAGGGAGGCATTACATTTAATTGTCATGTCTTTTAGCCTTCTTTTGAATATGGAGTATTTCTGCAGCCTTTCTTTGTCTTTTATGACATTGATGTGTTTTAAGAATGCAGTGTTCTGGACCCTGGCTGTTGGCATTGTGGATAAGGCACTGACCTGTGAACCCAAAGGTTGCTGGTTCGATTACCAGCCAGGGCACATAAACAAGTTGCAAGCCAAGTCTCCAGCCAGGTCCGTAGCTGGAAGCAGGTGAAGGGTAACCATACATTAATGTCTCTCTCCATCTCTGTCTCTCTCCCTTCCCCTCTCTCTGGAAATAATAAATAAAATCTTTATTTAAAAAAAAGAACACAGTGTTCTAATTTGCTTATTTGTTTGTTTTGTTCAGTAGGTTCCCCTTATAGGTGAGGTCATAAGGTATTTGTCTTTCACCTCCTGACTTCTTTCACTTAGCATAATACTCTCCAGTTCCATATATTCTGTTGCAAAAGGGACCAGAGGGGAGAGGAATAAGGTGGGAAAAAAGGGGAAGGGTCTAGCCAAGGAACATGTATAAATGGCCAATGGACATGGACATCAGGGTAGGGATTAACCATGGGAGTAGGGGGTCGGTGGGGCTGGGGAGAGGAACAATAGGGGGAAAATTGGGACAACTGTAAAAGAATAACAATTTTTAAAAACACAGTGTTACTTGTGTGTGCTGTTTCCTCATAATTAAGTTGAGGTTATGCATTCTCAATCAGATCACTGTATGGGTAATATTGTCAAGAGGCTTTTGATGGCCATCTGACCCCATTGGTAATGTCAGTTTTGATCACCCAGTAAGGATGTCTGATTTCTCCACTATAGAGATAGTGAGTTTTTTCTTTTCTTTTTCCTTCCTTCCTTCCTTCCTTCCTTCCCTCCCTCCCTCCCTCCTCCTCCTCCTCCTCCAAGTTTTTCCTTTTCTTTTTTTTCTTTTTTCTTTCTTTCTTCTTCTATTTCTTTACCTAATAAGCAATCTGTGGGAAGACACTTCAAGACAAAATTTACCTTAGGTTTAGCATCCCTTAATGATTTTTGCCAGGTTAAATCTTTGCTATAATGGTTGCCAAAAGAAGATTATCTCATTCTAGCAGTCTCTCCACAATTACTGGTTAGTCTTTGGCTTTCTCCCGTGAGCAAGAGCCCTTCTTCTTTTCTATTTATTATGTATTATCAGTGTGAACTCAGCAATTCACATATTGCTGTACTTAATATTTTGGTGCTTGGCTTCTCCAGATTTGGCTAGTGGGAGAGTTTTCCAATTGGCTCCTGTATTCTTATGACAACCTTTCATCACTTTTTTTTGTCTCATCAGTTTTTAAACATTACTTTCTGGCATAACAAAAT